>PITA01000421.1:0-281409 GCA_004023965.1 Spilogale gracilis | reverse complement strand
ATGAACTTCTGGGACTTCATCAAAATAAAAAGCTTCTGTACAGCAAAGGAAACAGTCAACAAAACAAAGAGGCAACCCACAGAATGGGAGAAGATATTTGCAAATGACACTACAGACAAAGGGCTGGTATCCAAGATCTATAAAGAACTACTCAAACTCAACACCCAAAAAGAAGATGAACACATCAAGAAATGGGCAACAGACATGAAGAGGCACTTCTCCATAGAAGATATACAAACGGCTAACAGACACATGAAAAAATGTTCAGCGTCACTAGCTATCAGAGAAAATTAAATCAAAACCACACTGAGATACCACTTTACACCAGTCAGAATGGCCAAAATTAACATGACAGAAAACAACAAGTGTTGGAGAGGCTGCGGAGAAATGGGAACCTTCTTACACTGTTGGTGGGAATGTAAACTGGTGCAGCCGCTTTGGAAAACAGTGTGGAGATTCCTTAAGAAATTAAAGATAGAGCTACCCTATGACCCTGCAGTTGCACTACTGGGCATTTACCCCAAAGATACAGATGTAGTGAAAAGAAGGGCCATATGCACCCCAATGTTCATCGCAGCAATGGCCACAATCGCCAAAGTGTGGAAAGAGCCAAGGTGCCCGTCAACAGATGAATGGATAAAGAAGATGTGGTACATATGTACAATGGAATACTATGCCTCCATCAGAAAGGATGAATATCAAACTTTTGTAGCAACATGGACTGGACTGGAAGAGATTATGCTGAGTGAAATAAGCCAAGAAGAGAAAGTCAAGTATCACATGGTTTCACTTACTTGCGGTGCATGAGGGGTAACCTGGAGGATAGTGGGAGAAGGAAAGTAAATGGGAACTAGGGTAATCTAGGGAGGGAAACGAAATAACAGAGACTTTGGACACAGAAACAAACTGAGGGACTTGGAGGGAGGGGGTGGAGGGATGGGAGAGCCTGGTGGTGGGTACTGGGTGCACCTAAAGCGTTGGGCACTGGATGTGGGGAATGGGGAATGAATCTTGGAACACTGGGGAAAAAAAATTGATTAACAATAAAAAATAAATAAAATAAAATAAAATAAGGCTCAAAGTTAAATATTGTTTTAAGTAATATAAAGAAGACTCCTGTAAAAATTTCAAGAGGCATTTATATGATCAGTTTGGGGTATAAAGGGAATACTCTGGATGATCTGTGAAGAATAGATGAACTAAAAAGAAAAATAAGGTAGTAGAAAATCTCATTTAATGGCTAATAGTGTAGTCACTTAGGCATCATGGTTGAACAGTAAGATGGATGCAAATATGTTTTGAGGGGCTTATTAATGTAGATATTGAATTCACCAAGAATGATGATAGAACTATATAGGAAGACTACAAACCATTAATATTTCTAAGAAGGATGGTTGCTCTCATGCCTCTTCTTCAGAAAGTATATGGCATCAGGGAAGTAAATGTCTCCTGATTTTGTGTCACTGAGGGAAAAAACATCATCAAAGAGTAGCCCCATACCAGTTAAACAAAGGGGCTGGTAGAAGGTGTGAGAATATCTTGGGATTTTCTAATCATTTAGAGAGAATTCAGGGGAAAGAACTGGAAGTTTGTACAGACCTAAATACTGGCAACTATTCTAAGGTTAATGGTAATACCAAGTCATATGTGGATATCAATTGATTGCCAAGGAGACTTATACTTTAAGTAATTCTTAAAGTAAAAATGAATACATGACCTAATGGAATTGGTCTTGGTGGAGATGTAGGGTATAGGTTTCCTTCAAGACTCTTTGAGTAACCCATTAAAAGTTCCATGAAAGGTTCACATAAGAATAATTTAGGAAAAGATTATGGAATACCTTAAATCCTGGGGTAAAATACTTGCTTTAATAAAAATATGTAGCTATTTGTGGGGGCTTTTTTATCTAATTCATTTTTAGGAATTGCTAGATGTGCAACACAGTAGTACTTCCTTTTACAAATTTTAGAAATAATAGAAAAAGAGATGGAGAGAGACAGAAAAAGGCAGGAGGTAGAGGAAAATCCAGTATTGTAACTACAACACTTGTGAGCTTTGATGGCCATAATCCACAAAAAGCAAGAAAAAAATGTTCCAAAGAAAGAATGATGAAGCAGACATACTGAAACAAGCAAAATGGAAAGAGATGACATCATCTCTTTATAGCAGATCTCCAATCTCCCATCCTGTTCCTGAGACCCAGCCCCAATGCTAGCCTTGCATTTGTGAGATATCCCAATATACTTTCATTAAATTTCCTAATTTTTTCCCTAAAAGTTATTTAAATTTTCCCTCTTTAACTTGGAATCAGAAGAATCCTAATTCCAAAAGTATCGCACTGCACTTAAAATAAATTCAAAGCCTTTTTCATGGTCTCTTAACACCATCTGGTCCTATCTTCCTTTCCCACCTCATCTCTTTGCAGTCTCCTCCTCATACTTTATGGCAGAACAGATCATCTTTGCTTTGCAGACCTCAAAGTTTATTTTTGCTCTGGAGTCTCTGCACTGCTTTTTTGCACTTTGTCTAGAATACTCTGCTTCCAGTTATCTTCCTGGCTGATGCTTTTAGATAAATTGACTAGAATGTTAGGAGCTTAAAAGACTTTCTCTTGACCACCTTTGTAGAATAGCCTTGATTTACACTATCGCTCTACATCTGATTACTCTCTACTTTTTAAAGTTTATAATTTTATATTTTATGTATTGTTTCCATGTGACTAAGAGAAGGAAATAGAAGATATATATATATATACACACAGAAGATATTATTTTTATAAATATTTTGAAATAATATTACATAATCATAGTTATTATAAGAAGTCACAAAAGTTTTAATGTTGGAAGCCCTTTAGAAAATTGAGGAATTTGGAGTCAGACTCATTAAAAATTGTTGCAGTGATTGGAGCCTCAAGTGATGATGATCCTCTATGGAGAAAATCAGTAAGGCAGGAAAGAAAATAAAGTGATACATTCCCAAGAAAGAGATGATTGGCTATGAAAAAAAACACATTTTTTTTCCTCTATGTAGTTTTTTAAAAATAATTTTTAACTTTTTATTAATAGATAAGAATCTTTACTTGAAACAGATTCTTTATATACTCCTTTTAAACAAGAGCTTATATGTTCTTGGTGCCTGATGGAGAGAAGATAAGGAAAGCATTTTATGTGTGCATTAATGATATAAAACAAAGGCATTTTGTGTTGTTCTCATAGAAAATCTATAGAGTTACAACAAAATTTCAAGTCTGCATGCTTTTGCTTTGAATTCTGCAGACACTAGATGTGCGCTGTGTTTTAGAACAGCCACATTTTTATTTAAGAGGTAAACTAAGTCCTAGTGTAGGCATGTAAGTAAAATGTGAAGGATATAAAATTTACTTAAATTAAGGAATCCAAGGACTTAAAAAGCCATTTTGTGGTACAGGTGAACAGAGACAACTGAAGTCTATGAGGAAGATTAGAAAGGGAAACATTAACAAAAAGTTTTCATGCAGAGTTTTGCAGTGTCCTAGTAGCTGGCAAAAGAGATCAATTGAGAGAGTAGCATAAATAAGCACTTTTGCAATTATGAGTAGAAGGCACGGATGATTATTATTAATATCCAGGAATTTATAGCAGCCAACCACCCATTCTTTTTCAGTAGGGAAATATTGTGCCTATGAAGAGTGAATATGGAATCCTTGGCAAATTTTCAGTACCATTTTAGTTAAAGAAATGGATGAGGATGTCCATAGAAAGTGGAGGACTAAGATTAAATATTTCACGGATCTCAAAGAATGTGATGTCAAGATGCTGGGGTAAAACTTTTGTGGCATTTTTGAATTTGAGTTCAAACCCCTGCTGAGGTCCAGTCTAACTCTTTGCCTCCTGTTTTCTTCTTTACAGTAGATCCCTGGACTCATTTCATTTCTCTTTTAGTAATATTTGACATAGCATCTCATGCTCTTACTCTCTTTCGTACTACCTTTGAAAAAAATGCACAGATAAATTACCTTAAGCTTAGCTATTACATGAATTTTTATTTTTTGTATTTTTAAGTCAGCTACTCATCAGTTTTTGTCCTACTCTCATCATTCCCTATTATTTCTCCCCCAACATAGATGCATACATACATATTTAATCTCTTTCTTCTGATGCCATCTTAACTAAGCTTATGAAATTATTTTCTTTGGTAATCTGCCTTTTTGAAAACTGAGGGTATAGTGCAGACAGAACACTATGTAACTTCTAATCCCAGATGGTTATTTTCCATGTTTTAGGATATGTTAACTTTATGCAGCCTTTCTAAGGTACAGAATTAATAATAGCTAACAGTAAAGTTCTTACTAATTGTCAGACATTGTAAAACATGCATCACATTTATATATTTTTTAATTTTGATAGCATCCTTGTCCATAGGTTGCCTTTTAGTTTTGTTGATTGTTTCTCCTGCTGTGTAGAAGCTTTTTATCTTGGTGAAGTCCAAATAGTATCTTCTTGCTTTGTTTCTCTTGCTTCTGGAGGTGTGTCTGTGTCTCATATGAAGTTGCTAAGGCTGAGTTCAAAGAGGTTGCTGCGTGTCTTCTCCTTTAGGATTTTAATGGTTTCCAGTCTCGCATTTAAATCTTTCATCAATTTTAATTTATTTTTGTGTATGGTGTAAGAAAGTGGTCCTGTTTCATTCTTCTTCAAGCTGTTGTCCAGTTTTCCCAGCACCATTTTTTAAAAAGACTGTCTTTTTTACATCAGATATTCTTTCTTGCTTTGTTGAAGGTTAGTTAACCATATAGCTATGAGTCCATTTCTGGGTTTTCTGTTCTGTTCCATGATCTGTGTGTCTGTTGTTGTCCCAATACCATACTATCTTGATTACTACAGCTTTGTAATGTAGCTTGAATTCAGGAATTCTGATACCTCCACCTTTGCTTTTCTTTTTCAGGACTACTTGGGCTATTTGGAATCTTTTGTGGTTCCATACAAATTTTGGGATCATTTATTCTAGTTTTGTGAAAAAATGCTATTGGTATTTTGATAGAGATTGCACTAAATGTGCACATTGCTTTGGGTAATACAGATATTTTAACAATACTTATTCTTCCAATCCAGAATATTTGTCCTTTTCTTTGTGTCTTTTTCAATTTCTTTCATATATTTTCTATAGTTTTCAGAGGACAGATCTTTTACCCTTTTTGATTAGGTTTATTTCTAGGTATCTTACAGCTTTTGGTGCAATTTTAAATGGAATCAACTCCTTGATTTCTCCTTCTGTTGCTTCATTTTTGCTCTATAGAAATGCAACAGATTTATGTGCATTGGTTTTTATCCTATGATTTTGTTGAATCTATGTATTAGTTCTGGCAATTTTTTGGAGTCTTCCAGATTTTCTACGTAGAGTTTCAGGTTGTCTGCAAATAGTGAAAGTTTGACTTCATCCTTGATGATTTGGATGCCTTTTTTGTTTGTGTTGTCTGATTCCTGAGGCTAGGACTTTTACTGTGTTAAACAATGTGAGAGTACATATCCCTGTCTTGTTCCTGACTTTAGAGGAAAAACTCAGCTTTTTCCCATTGAGGATAATATTAACCACATGGCCTTCATGATGTTATGTTCCCTCCATCCCAACTTTGTTGAGGGTTTTTAAAATCAAGAAAAGATGCTGTACTTTATCAAGAATGGATGCTTTTTTGGCACCTATTAAAAGGATCACATGGTACTTTTACTTTCTTTTATTATTGCACTATATCATGTTGATTTATTTGTGGACGTTGGACCACCCTGAAGCCCAAGAATAAGTCCCACTTTGTTGTGGTGAGTAATTCTTTAAATGTACTCATGGATTCAGTTTGCTGATATCTTGTTGAGCATTTTTGCATCCATGTTCATCAGGGATATGGGCCTGTAATTCTTTTTAGTCAGATCTTTGGTTTTGAAATAAAGGGAATACTAGCTTCATAGAATGAATTTGGAAGTTTTCCTCCCATTTCTATATTTTGGAATAGGTTGAGAAGAATAGGTATTAACTTTTTCTTTAAATGTTTGGTAGAATACCCCCTGAGAATCCCTCTGGTCCTGGACTTCTATTTGTGTGGAGCTTTTGATTACTGATCGAATTTCTTTGCTGGTTATGGATCTGTTAAAATTTTTTATTTCTTTCTGTTTCAGTGTTTTGGTAATCTATATGTTTCTACGAATTTATCCATTTCTACTAGATCGCCCACTTTACTGGCATATAATTGCTCATATCATTCTCTTATAATTGTATTTCTGTGGTGTTGGTTGTGATCTCTCCTTTCCTTCGTGATTTTATTTACTTGGATCCTTTCTCTTTCTTTTCAAAAAGTCTGGATAGGGATTTTTCAATTTTATTAATTGTTTCAAAGAATCATCTCTTAGGTTTATTGCTCTGTTCTACTGTGTTTTGTTTTGTTTTTATGTCACTTGTTTCTTCTCTAATCTTTATTATTTCCCTTCTTCTGCTGGCTGTAAGCTTTATACACTATTTGTTTTCTACCTCCTTTAGGTATAAATTTAGGTTGTGTATTGAGATATTTCTTGCTTCTTGAGGGCCTGTATTGCTTTATACTTCCTTCTTATAACTGCCTTTGTTGCATCCCAAAGGTTTCGGACTGTCACGTTTTCATTTTAATTTGCTTCCATTATTTTATTTCTCATCTACTTTCCTTGTTAACCCATTAATTCTTTAATAGGATATTCTTCAACCTGCATGTATTTGTGATCAACTTCAAGATTTATAGTCTTGTGGTCTGAAAATATGCATGGAATGATCTCAATCTTACTGTAACACTTAAGCCTGATTTGTGACCCAGTATGTGATCTGTTCCAAAGAACGTACCATGTGCATTCAAAAAGAATGTGTATTCTGTTGCTATGGGATAAAATGTTTTTAATACAATCTGTTAAGTCCATCTGCTCCAGTGTGTCATTCAAAGCCACTGTTTCCTTGTTGATAGCCTGCTTTTGATGATCTGTGCATTGCTGGAAGTGAGGTGTTAAAATCGCCTACTATTATTGTATTATTATCATTGAGTTTCTTTATGTTTGTTATTAATTGATTTATATATTTTGGTGATCCCAATTTGAGGGCATAAATATTTACAATTATCAGATATTCTTATTGGATAGATCCCTTTTTTGTGATATAGTGCCCTTCTTCATCTGTTGTTACAGTCTTTGGGTTAAAATCTGGATACTCTGGCTTTCTTTTGATATCCATTGGCATGATAGGTTGTTTTCCACACCATCACTTTCTTTTCGTTTTTTTTTTTTTTTTAAGATTTTATTTATTTATTTGACAGAGAGAGAGATCACAAGTAGGCAGAGAGTCAGGAGGAGAGATCAGAGGAAACAGGCTCCCCTGCTGAGCAGAGAGCCCAATGCAGGACTGGATCCCAGGACCCTGAGATCATGATCTGAGCCGAAGGCAGAGGCTTTAACCCACTGAGCCACCTAGGTGCCCCCACACCACCAATTTCAATCTGAGGTGCCTTTAGGTCTAAAATGAGTCTCTTGTAAGCAGCATATTGATGGGTTTTTGTTTTTAACCTTCTGATATCTGTGTCTTTTGATTGGAACATTTAGTCAATTTACGTTCAGAGTGATTATTGATAGACATGAATTTAGTGCCATTGTGTTACCTGTAAAGTCAGTATTTCTGGAGATTTTCTCTGTTTCTTTCTAGACTTGTTGGTTTTGGTCTTTCTTTCCCACTCAAAGTGTCCCCTTTAATATTTCTTACAGGGCTGCAATAGTGGTCACAATCTCCTTTAGTGTTTGTTTTCTGGGAAACCCTCTCTCCTTCTATTTTGAATGACAGCTTTGCTGGATAAAGTACTCTTGGCTGTATATTATTTCCCCCTTCAGCATGTTGAATATATCATGTCACTCTTTCCTCGCCTGTCAGGTTTCTGTGGATAGATCTGCTAATAACCTGATTTGTCTTCCCTTGTAGGTTAAGGATTTATTTTCTCCTGTAGCTTTTAGGATTCATGCTTTATCACTATATTTTGCAAGTTTTACTGTTATATGTCTTGGTTATGGCAGCTTTTGTTGAATTTGAAAAGAATTCTCTATGCCTCTTGGATTTGGATGACTGTTTTTTTGTTTTGTTTTGTTCCCCCCTCCCCTGCCAGATTAGGGAAGTTTCAACTATAATTTGCTCAAAACTATGCCTCTTTCTCCCTTTCTTCTTCTGGGACTCCAATGATAGAAATATTTTTATGCTTTATTTAGTCACTAAGTTCCCTAAGTCTGCCTTCATGATCCAATACTTTCCTTTCCCTCTTCTTTTTAGCTTCATTATTTCCATAATTTTATCTTCTGTATCATTCATTTGTTCCTCTATCTCATCTATCCTTGTTGTGTTTGTATGCAGTTTTGTATCTTGGTTTTAGCCTTTCTTTTTTTTTAGCCCGACTAGTTTTTAGATCTTTTACCTCTGCTGTAAGGTATTCTTTAGTGTCTTCAAACCCAGCTAGTATCCTTGTGATTGTTGTTTTAAATTCAAGTTAAAGCATCTTACACATATCTATTTTGATTAAATCCCTAGCTGTGATCTCTTCCTATACTTTCTTTGGGAGTGAATACTTCCATCTTGTTTCTTTGTCTAGGACACAGTGTGTGTGTGTGTGTGTGTG
The DNA here is from genome assembly GCA_004023965.1 of Spilogale gracilis. Taxonomy (NCBI): domain Eukaryota; kingdom Metazoa; phylum Chordata; class Mammalia; order Carnivora; family Mephitidae; genus Spilogale; species Spilogale gracilis. Next base: position 272,774 of record PITA01000421.1, on the reverse strand, counting down.
TGTGTGTGTGTGTGTGTGTGTGTAGAGAGGCTGTTATATCCTGCTTCCCAGTAATGGTTATATTAAGAAAAGGTCCTATACTGCCTTGGGCCTGGTGCTTCAGCAAATGTTTCAGAGTGGGCACTCTGCTGTTGTGTTTTGGCTGCTCTTTCCCTCAGGGCTGTCCTCTACAGTTTCCCTTTGCCTGTGGTGGGAGGGTGTTTGGAGTTTGACCACTGTGTGGCAAATTTTAGCTAGTCGGCTTGTTTAAAGAGGCTGGATCCTATTTCACCAAGAGCTGAAGCTTTGTAGAACTCTATGATCAGTAGACCTGGTGTGTGGGAGTTTGTGTTGTCTTCTTGGGGAGGGACCTGCTGCAGTGGTTCTCAGGTAGACTTGTAGAGTAATGATGCAATTGCAGGGTGCTGGGGGTGGAGCTTGGTGTAAGCAGCTCTAGCCTCCACTAGGGGCACTGTAGTGTTCACTGAAGTTGGTCAGTCTGATGGGGTAGATGGTGTCACCCCACTATTTCATTCCCAGAGTGAGGAAGTTTGCACCTATTACTCTTCAGGAAGCCCTCAGAGAAGAATGAACAGTCTCTCCCCTCATGCGTCCCTGGTTTCCATCAGATCCTTGCCCTTATCCTGTCTGTGTCCAAGCTGTCTGCCTAACAGGCAACACAGTACTCTTGTTTTATCTCAGGTCCATGGTTGGGTAACAAAACTCAAATTTTAAGGACCCAGCACAGTGTGGACCATTTGATCCTCTGTAAGAGGGTGGCTGGTGCCAGTTTGTCCCAGAAAAGCAGTTACGCATGACCATGCAGCAGGTTGGAGTTTATGGTAAAGTGCAACAAGAAGCAGGCACCAAGATTTGCTGCCCTCAGCAGGTATCCTTGTTCCTTTGCTAATACGTAGGAGAGTGTGTCAGCACCCACCAGCTCTTTTGTCCCCAAAGTGGCGATGCCACTTCAAATGCACTCCAAGAATGGAAACTGTCTCTCCCAATGAGACCCAAAGGATCCTCACACTATGTTTTCTGGGCCTTCCATGATGTGGCTTCTTTTCTCCCTCTAGTTCTGCAGTTAGTTCTCTCAGCATTCAGATCAATTGCTTCAGAATAATTTGATACTCAGCTAGCTGTTTTGAGGTATGAGGGAAGCATAAAGTCCCCCTACTGCTCCACCATCTTAACTCCTCCTCTGAAGGTCTCAGTTTTATTGCTCTGTAGGATATTACCAACTATTTTGTGTACAATCTAGTAATCTGATTCTAATATTTGTTTCTAAAAGTATATGTTATCTGCTCTCTCAAAATGCTTTTGAATCTGTATTATTTAATTGAAAAACATATTTGGCATATGTTTATTCTACATTCTTATAAAAGTCATGCTTTTAACTTTTTGAAAACCATACTTAGGCAAGTCCAAAACTTCAGGACTTATCATTCAATGATAAATACCTTAATTGAATATAAACTTTTTTTCTTTAGAATCAATTTGACTGAAGTGTCTAAGCATCCCTGGGGCTGCCAGACCCCCTAAATGAGTAAGAATTCTGTTTTTCAGACTTTATAATCACCCAGTTAGACTTTATGCCAGCTTTTTTTAAGACAATAAGACAATAAGCTAAACAAAAGAAGAAAACCTATTTTTATTTACTTTTGAAATAACCACATACTTTATCAAAGCAAAACAACTAATATGTATAAAGCTTGACTGTATTCGTCTCCTATTGATGCTGTAATAAATTATTTAATTGTTTAAAACAAAGAAATTTATTTTCTTTGTGGGCCCTTAATCCAACATGGGTCTCATTGGGTTAAAATCAAGGTGTCAGCAAGGCTGTATTCCTTCTGAGGTTCTGAAGTAGAATCCATTTCCTTAGCTTTTTCAACTTTTAGCGGTCACACACCTTCCTTGATTTGTAACCCCTTTCCTCTATCTTCAAAGGCAACAACAGTGGGTCATTTCTTATCACATTGCATTATTTCTCACATTCTAACTGACTCTTCCACTTTTAAAGAATTTGTTTCCATAGCGGTATCTGGATAACCCAAGATAATCTCTTTATTTTAAACACAGATGATTAGTAATCTTACCTCCATCTGCATCCTTAATTCTTCTTTGGATGTAACATATGGTATTCAGAGTTTCTGAGACTTGAGATACAGATATCTTTGGAGGGGAGAGGAATTATTCTATCTACCATACTAACTAAAATAGGAGGTTGAATAATTAACTCATACAAAATAAAGGTGTTCTAGAAGCATATTCCTTGGTAAGTCAGGCTTATCAATTGATTCATTTTTTTTCATTTATCCACTCAAAAGTAATGTGTCATAGTAGAAAAGGCTAAGATATAGTAGTCATAAAGAAGGAAAAATAGAATTTGCATCTTAATTTCTTTTTTTAAAAAGATTTTATTTATTTGACAGAGATAAACACAGCTAGAGAGGGAACACAAGCAGGGGGAGTGGGAGAGGGAGAAACAGGCTTCCCACCGAGCAGGGAATCTGATGCAGGGCTTGATCTAGGGACTCCTGGATCACGACCTGAGCTGAAGGCAGATGCTTAATGACTGAGCCACTCAGGTGCCCCTCTAGTTTATTTCTTATAGGTTGTATAATAGTGGAGAATCATTTCGTCTTTTTCACGTTCTTTTTAAAATTTTTTAGTCAGAAAAAAATGAAAACAATTAAACCCACCTTAGAGGGTTGTTCTGAAGACTGGATACAATAATTAATATAAAGCACTCACCAGGTACGAAAGAAAATTAGTCAACAAATGTCAGCTTTAAGCAGTGTAGCACAGTGCCTGCCCTAAACACATTTTTAGTAAGTGGTGTTTGTTCATTAATTAAATAATTTACTTAATGTTTTATTGTTTCAAAAAGTATTTTAAGCTCCCTCTATTAATGCAACACTAAAATACACACAATATATAGCACATGTTATTTCTAAAATAGTAAAATAACATTGGTATGACTAAAAAAATTAAATATCTCTAATTTTCAGACAAGTGAAATTCCTTATGAGGATAGTATTTTATTAGGTCTATTGTGATTTTTTTTTAAATGAGTTGCCATGGTATCATGAGTCTCCAAATGCTTTATAGTTTTAACACTTCCTACCTTGTATCCATAAATTAAACTCAGCAAGGACTTTGCTATTTTGTCAGTACTGTCTTTTAAAATCAAGCATTCGTATAACTACTGGTATTATAAATTTACTTGTGTAAAACTAGACCTTATTTTACATGATAGATAAATTATAATTTTAACATAAACTTAATGGTTTAAAATGTATGTATGTACAGCATGTATTAACTTGTTCTAAGTTTCTATATTATGAGATATGAAAATTTCTTTTCACAATTTATAAATTAAGCAAATTTGTATTTCCAAAAGTTGACTATCATAGTTGTTCATTTTTAACCATTGAGTAATGAAGTTTTCTTTTTTATCCTTGCTCAAAAAAAATCTTATCATCTCTATGGAAGCTATTTCCCTAAAACTTGATTTCCAAATATCTGAAAAAGGCCAAAACATTTTTGTTTTAACAATGATTATTATTTTATACAAACTGTTCTAAATAATAATATCTGCTTTAAACAGAATATACATCAAAATTATTTTACCTTTCCTGATGAATAAACCATGGTTTAAGAGGTTGCACTATAATGCAGTATAATTTCAGGAGGGGCCTTAAACTCTGCAGAGATATTTTCCTTTATTGAGAAGTTTCCAATTACTGTTTCTCTATTGTCTCAAAATCTTTTTGATTTAATTGAAATAGTAATAGGTTACTCTTCAAATAAACAGGACCTTAAATGTTCCAATAATAATTTGGAGGACATAGAGAAATTTACCTGATATTTTAAAGTCCTAATTTGTTCATTTATTATATAATTTTTAAAAAAGATGTATGTATTTTATTTAAGAGGGAGAGAAAGAGAGAAAGGGGGAAGGGACAGCGGGAGAGAGAAAGAGAGTCTCAAGCAGACTTGTTGTTGAGCATGGAGCCCAATGTAGGCTTAATCCCACCACTCTGAGATCATGACCTGAACCAAAAGTTTGAGTTAAGTTAGAAGCTTAACTTTTACTGACCCTCCTAGGTACCCCATGACATAAAATTTTAATTCAGTATTACCTATTGTCTGTGTAAACCTGTCCTCCCCTTTAAGAAAGGTATTTGACATTAGTCTCAGCCTTCCTTGTTGGAACTCTTTATATTTATAAATCATAATTTTCCAATGCCCAAAGATCTCCTTAAGGGGGCAGGGAATCATTAGGAGTTTCATCCCAATGGATGGGGACTGATATTAATTGTATTGCTAGGGAACCAGTACTAGATTTATTTAATCCTAAAACTAGGATTATTTCTGTACAAGTTATCTATTTGGGACATTATGATAAGCAAAACATCCAGTTGCCCCTTTCCTCAAAGACATTGACTCAGACAAGTAATCCTGCAATAAATGGGGTGGGTAAGGTAGACATTTCTCTAATTGGCAAATGTCACCTCATTAAGAAGACTCATATATGCCATATTCAGGGATGTGAAATAATTCTTCCTGATTGTCTGGAAGAGTGACTGTTGATAAGGGGAATTTTTTCCTATAATAGAGAACATTTGGCAATATCTGGAGATTTTTTTTGTTTTTCCAAACCTTGGGGGGATGGCTGTACTACTGATATTGAGCAGATAGAAACCAGGGATCTTGCTAAATATCTTACAATGGATAGGGCACACAAAGAATGATGGTCTAGTCCTAAAATTCAATAAGTCTGCTTTTAAGAAACCTCAAGCAGAACAGATTAAAAAGTTTAGCATTATTATATTTATGTTCTATTATACCACCCTGTTTGTGATACTATGTTGAATTGACATAGGCAAAACTGTATTTAATGCATCAGGTAAGGAATCCAAACCAGAGACTTTAATGCCCTGAACTAAAGGTGATTAAGACATGTACAATATTGAGAGATATTCGAGTGTAATATTTAAATATGCTCATGATTAATTAGATAAGGCTAGAGAGTGCATGACATTTGTGAATGTAACAACAGAATAGATGGTAGGTAAAGAAGACATAGAGATTGCAGAATAAGCAAATTTTGGGGAGAAGGTTTTAATAGATTTGAGTCTTAATTATAAGACATCCATCTATCCACTATCCAACTCATATTATTGAGAATATCCAACAGATATTAAGACAGAGTTCAGGGACACCCTGGGTGGCTCAGTTGGTTAAGTGTCTATTCAGGTTGTGATCCGAGCATTCTGGTATTGAGTCTCACATCAAAGTCCCTGTCCATTGGGGAGCCTACTTCTTCTTCTGCCTGCTATTCCCCCTGCTTGTGCTCTCTCCCTCTCTCTATCTAACAAATAAATAAAATATTAAGAAAAAAAGACTTCAAAACAAAAAGATACGACATTTGTTGCATATATAGCTTTTAATATAATGCCTACCATACATTTATGTGTTCAAGGTTTACTAGATGAAATAATATATATAGGAAATACTGTTTTATTCTCCATCCCTCCACCTGGAAGAAACAAACCTGAGATGCCCTAAACACATTCAAGAAATTACTACACTGTTGAAATTACTTTGCCAAAATTTTCCCAGATACTCAACTGGCTCAAGTCTGATTTTTCACTTTACAGCAGCTTCTTTTCCTTTTTGGAGAATCTTTAAGCATATACTTTTGTGTACTTACCATATTTTATATAATCTTTACTTAATCTTAAATGCTATGAAGATTACCATATTCCTTGACCTTGAAACTGAATCCATCCGAGTTATGACAATCATCACTCACACATCAAGGCTGTCACTAGAGCACTTTGTAAAATGATACTCCTTATTAAAATTGTATGCTACTTACATACTTTTTTACAAGTTGACTTATAAAGACTTTTGTGATAATGGAGTAAGGATATCCATTCATAAAAGTGATGAAAATTCTGGGAAAATATTCAAAATCATGGGTTTTAAAGAGTTCATTTATTTATTTGACACAGAGAGAGACCCAGAAAGAAAGCACAAACAGAAGGAGTTGCAGGCAGAGGGAGAGTGAAAAGTAGGCTCCCTGCTGAACAAGGAGTCCAATTCAGGGCTGAGTCTCAGTAACCTGGGATCCTGACATGAGCTGAAGGCAGAACTTATCCTACTAAGGCACCCAGGCACCCCTCAAAATCATATTCTTAAGAAGTCTAGAAATTAACCAAGGACTTGTAATAATCTGAGAAGTGCTTATCCAAGAAGGACTGCTGAACCTTGTAAGAACAACAGAAATTTTGGCTTTTTAACTTGCTCTATTCACATCTGCTTCTGCCCAAATCCACAATAGCCTAAAATAGCGACAGCCTTATAATTATGGCAGCTCTGAAAGTGAGCAGCCCTGCTCACAGTTACCAAAAAGAGCATATGGGATGGGATCTCCTCAAAATAATTAACTATTCCTAAAATAGTTAGAATTAACTATTCTTTCCCCATGGAAATGTGTTGTCATCTTTGTTAAAAAATAAGTTAACTATGAATATGAGAGTTTACATCTTGAATGAATTGAGAATTATTCTTTTTCTTTTTTTTTTTTTTCTTTTTTTGGAAGATTTTCGTTTCTGGAAGATTCTGTGAGCAATTGGTATTTATTCTTTAAAGGTTTGATAAAATACACCAGTGAAGTAGTGTTGTCCTGGGTTCTTTGTGGGTAGGTTTTAAATGACTAATTCAATCCTTTGATATCTTACAGGTCCTTCAGATCTTCTATTTCTTTTTCAGTTCTTTGCAGGGGTTTCTGTCCTTCAGTAACTGTCCATTTCACTTATCCAATTTGTTAGCCTTCCAATGTTCATAGTACTGCCTTATAAGCCTTTTTACTTTTTCTTTTTCTAAGGGCAGTAGAGATATCCCTACCTTCATTATTGATTTTGATAATTTGAACTTTCTCCATTGTTTTCTTGATCAGTCTAAAGTTTTATCAATTTTCCTGATTTTACAAGGTAACATCCTTCAGTTTTATTGATTTTTCTAGTTTCATTTTATTTCCTCTACCACCTTTAATATCTCATTCCATCTGCTGTTTTAGGTTTGTGCTCTACTTTTCCAGGCTCTTAAGGTGAAAGGTGAGAGTATATATATCAAATATTTCCTTTTTTAATGTAGGAATTCACAGATGTGAAGATTTTCTGCTACTGATGCTTTAGCTACAACCTTAAGTTTTGGTACATTGTGACATATTTTTATTCATCATGAATCTTAAACTTCTTTCTGTTATTGAGTTCTAATATATCCGATTTCAGAATATGCTTTGTATGATTAGTTTATCAGGCCAGTTTTATGGTAGCATACAGTTTACTCTGGAAAATATTCTATGGGTTCTTGGTAAGACTGTATATTCCAGTGTGGAGTAAGTATTCTTTATCTGTTTGTTAATGGACTATGGAAAACATGAAAATAGGGCTTTGAAATCTCCACTATTACTGCTAAATTGAGTAATGCTTCCTGGAATATCCATAATTTTTGCATTATGGATACTGTTATTTTATTTTTAAAAATTTTGGGACACCTGGGTGGCTCAGTCTTTAAGTGTATGCCTTTGGCTCAGGTCATGATTCTGGGATCCTAAGATTGAGCTCTGCTCGGCGGGAAGCCTGCTTCTCCCTCTCTTTCTCCCCTTGCTTGTGTTCCCTCTCTTGCTCTCTCTCTCTGTCAAATAAATAAATAAATAAATAAATAAATAAATAAATCTTTAAAACAAAATGAATGAATAAATAAATAAATAATAAAATTCTAATTCCACCCTAATGACATGTGGTGTTATATTAGTTTCAGGTGTACAATATAGTGATTCAGCAATTCTATGCACTACTCAGTGCTCATCATGATAAGTGTACTCTTAGTTCTTGTCAGCTATTCCAGATATCTCCCTTCTTCTTCTGGTAACCATCAGTTTCTATATATTTAAGAGCCTGTTTTTTGTTTGTTGTTTGGTTTGGTTCCTTTCTTTTGTTTCTTAAATCGCACGTATGAGGGAAGTCATATAGTATTTGTCCTTCTCTGACTGACTTATTCAGTTACCATTATATGCACTAGATCTATTCATGTTATAGCAAATGGCAAGGATTGCATTCCTTTAATGGCAGAGTAATACTTCATTGTGTGTGTGTACATACTTATCATATCTTTATTTAATATATCTATATCTATATACATTTATATATATCACATCTTTATCTATTGATGGATACTTGGGTTGCTTTCATATTTTGACTGTTGTAAATAATACTATACTAAACATTGGGATGCATGTATCTTTTTGAGTTAGTGTTTTCATATTCTTTTGGTAAATACCCAGTAGTGTAATTACTGGGTCTTATGGTAATTCTATCTTTGATTTTTTTGAGGGACCTCCATACTCTTTTTCACATTTGCTACACCAGTTTGCATTCCCACCAATAGTGCATGAGGGTTTATTTTTCTCCACATCCTCGCCAACACTTGTTATTTTGTTTTTGTTTTTTATTTTGATCATTCTGATAGGCCTAAGATGATAACTCATCATGGTTTTGATTTACATTTATCTGACGATTAGTGATGTTGAGCATCTTTTCACGTGTCTGTTGGCCATCTGGGTGGAGAAATGCCTTTTCATGTCTTCTGCCCTTTTTAAATTGGATTATATGGCTTTTTGGTGTTAAGTTATATAAGTTCTTTATATATTTTGGATGCAAACCGTTTATCCAATATGTCACTTGCAAATATCTTCTTCCACATACTAGCTAATCCTTTAGAGTTGTTGACTGTTTTCTTTGATGTGCAGAAAAGTTTTATTTTGATTTAGTCCTGGCAGATTACTTTCATTTCTTTCCCCCGTATCCCAGGAGAAATATCTAGAAAGATATTGGTATACCTAATGTCAGGGAAATTACTGTCTTTGCTCTATTCTAGGATTTTTATGCTTTTAGGTCTCATATTTAGATCTCTAATCCATTTTGAGTTAATTTCTGTGTATGGTATAAGGAAGTGGCCCAGGTTCATTCTTTTGTATGTAGCTGTCCAGTTTTCCCAACACCATTTGTTGAAGAGACTGTATTTTCCCCATTGCATACTCTTGCTTCCTTTGTCAATGATTAATTGATCGTATAATCATGAGTTTATTTCTGGACTGTCTATTCCCTTCTGTTGATTTATGTGTCTGTTTTTATATGAATACCATACTGTTTTGATTACTATAGCTTTGTTATATAACTTGAAATCTGGGATTATGATATGTTATGTTCTCCATTTTCAAGATTGCTTTGGCTATTTGAGGTCATTTGTAGTTCCATACAAATTTTAAGATTATTTGTTCTAGTTCTGTGAAAAATGCTATTTAGTAGGGATTGCATTAAATCTGTAGATTGCTTTTCATAGTATGGACATTTTTAAGAATATTTATTCTTCTAATCCATGAGCATGGAATATCTTTCCAGTTGTCTGTGTCATCTTTAATTTCCTTTATCAATGTTTTATGGTTTTCAGATTTTTCAGATCTTTATAGAATAGATCTTTCACCTCCTTGGTTAAGATTATTTCTAGGTATTTTACTCTTTTTTGTGCATTTGTAAGTGGGACTATTTTCTTAATTTCTCTGTCTGCTATTTTATTGTTAGTTTATGGAAATGCAGCATCTTTCTGCATTCTGATTTTGTATCCTGTGACCTTACTGAATTCAGTAGTAATTTTTTTGTAGTCTTCAGGGTTTTGTATACATAGCATCAGGTCATCTGCAAACAGTGAACATTTTACTTCTTCCTTACAGTTTTGGATGCATTTTATTTCTTTGTCATGTCTGAATGCTGTGGCTGGGACCTAGTACTATGTTGAAGAAAAGTGGTGAAAGAGGATGCCCTTACCTTGTTCCTGATCTTAAGGGAAAAGCTCAGTTTTTTACCATTGACTATTGTGTTAGCTGTGGGTTTTCATATATGGCCTTTATTATGTTGAGGTATATCCCCTTTAAACACACTTTGTTAAGGGATATAAATCATGAATGGATGTTGTATTTTGTTAAATCATTTTGCTGCATCTATTGAAATGACCATAAGATTTTTATACTGTCTCTTGTTGATGTGCTATATCACATTGATTGATTTGCAAATATTGAACAATCCTTATCTGTGCTGAATGATTTTTTTAAATGTATTGTTGGATTTGGTTTGCTAGTATTTTGTTGAAGATTTTTACATCTCTATTCATTAGAGATATTGGCCTATAGTTATCTTTTTATCTTGTTATCAAGAAAATACTGGCCTCAAGAATGAATTTAAATGCTTTCCTTCCTCTGCTGCTTTGTTTTGTTTTGTTTTGTTTTGTTTGGAATAGTTTGAGAAGAATAGGTATTAACTCTTTTTTAAATTTTTGGTAGAATTTGTTATGAAGCTTCCTGGTCCTGGCCTTTTGTTTATTGGGAGTTTTTTGATTTCTGATTCCAATTCATTGTTGGTAATTGATCTGTTCAAATTTTCTATTTATTCCTGATTCCATTTTGAAGGGTATATTATTAGGAATTTATCCATTTTTTCTAGGTTGTCAATTTTGTTGGCATATAATTTTTTATAATACTTTTTATAATCCTTCATATTTTTGTAGTGTCAGTTGTTATTTCTCCTCTTTTACCTCTGATTTTCCTTTATTTGAAACCTCCTCCTCCCCTTTTTTAATGAGTCTAGTTAAAGGCTTATCAATTTTGTTGACCTTTTCAAAGAACCAGTTCCTGATTTCATTGATGTGTTCCATTATTTTTTTTTTTTTTTAGTTTCTCTCTCATTTATTTCTGCTCTAATCTTTATTATAATTTCCTTCCTTCTACTCCTTCTGGGTTTTGTTTGTTCTTCCTTTCCTAGCTTCTTCAGGTATAAGGTTAGGTCGGTTATTTGGGATTTTTCTTGCTTTTTAATATAGGCCATTATTGCTGTAGAGTTACATCTTAGAATCAATTTTGCTACATCCTAAAGATTTTGGACATTTCTGTTTTCATTTTAACTTTTCTCCATATTTTTTTATGTCATCTTTGATTTCTTAGTTGACCCATTCGTTGTTTAACAACATGTTATTTAAACTCCATGTATTTGTGGTCTTTCTAAACTTTTTCTTACGGTTGATTTCCACTTTCACAGTGTCATGGTTGGAAAAGATGCATAGTATGACTTCAGTCTTTTTTAATTTGTTGAGGCTTGTTTTGTGACCTAACATGTGCTTTATTCTGGAGAATTTTCCATGTGCAATTAAAAAGAATGTGTATGTCCCTGTTTTAGGATGGAATGTTCTAAATATATCTATTAGACCTCACTGGTCCAGTGTGTCTTTCAAAGCCACTGTTTCCCTTTTGATTTTCTGATTGAGTCATCTATCCATTGATATAAGTTGGGTATTAAAGTTCTCTACTATTATTGTATTACTATCAATTACTTCCTTTATGTTTGTTATTAACTATTTTATGTATTTGGGTAATTCCAAATTGAGGGCATAAACTTACAATTGTTATATCTTTTTGTTGAGTCATTCTATATATGATTATATATTGTCCTAATTAAGTTTTGGTGATTCAAAAGGTATGCATGGATTTTTTACTACATTGGGGATTTGTGCTTCTAACACCCATATTATTCAGGAGGAAGTGTAGGTTGGTATTAAAGTTTCAAACTCTAGCACTGCCCTTAAAATTTTCACCCTAACATCTACCCATATCAAATACCAGGAGCATAGGATACAGAAAAGTCACCATTTTTACTTGTTTTATTACAAGGTGTTGATGAAAATTCTCAAATATAGCTAGAATATTGAGACACAATAAAACCATGGCTCTTTTATTCTTGTTCTTGTTTTGTTATAGAAGGGGTAACACTCTCTTGCTTTTGAGAATAAAAAGTAAGTTAGATTGATGACACTATTCCCAAACATCGTTCTCACATCATTGCTTGTGGTAAAGTGTCTACTCTACTCTATAATTAGAATAAAACTTGATTATGTTCAAGAAGAAAATGCTATTGTCTCTACTTCAAGAGTAATAAAATGGTACTCAGAAATTCAGATCCAGTAACTTATCCATGTACCCACAGTCATAAGGACAAACTATAAATCAAACCTAAGGCTAAATATTTCTAAAATCAAACTCCATTTATGAGGTACACTTCCACTCAGGATCAACTCCATAATTTGCAGGACACAAAACAAATAGAAAATATGGATACTTTGTTCAAAACGCAGGAAAGAAATGTCTATAAAGGAACTAAAATATTTTTTTTTCATTTCTTCTATGTTTTTTTCTTGATTTCCTTCCGAAATTTGTGATTTAATATTTTTCTAAGCAAAAAGAAGCATGAGTTACCTATTCTTTTTTATACTGTGCAATGTTATTCTAAAAGGCAAATATAAAAACAATTTATATGCAAAATTACCAAAAATATATCTTCTGTGTATGGTAACTCATCCATACATTGGTATTTTATTTTTACCAGAACAGTGGAAATGCCGCGCTAAATTAACCAAACTGTTCTCATTTTGCTTCATGATCTGTGCATAGTCTATCAGCGATCTACTTCAACCTCACAAAAGATTAAGGAAGGGTTGAAAAAAACAAAGGAATTATGGCTTACCTTCACTTTCACTTTCCTTTTATTCTTTATTTTCTGGATAAGTAGTTGGCTAATACAGGGAAATAAGTAAGAAAGGATATGATAGGGTTTTTGGTGATTCATGTTTGTTAGAAAGCCATTGCTTCCTGTGGTGACGCAAGTTATGAATGGTATAAATGAAAACTATTGTCTCTTGACCTTGTACTGGCTTTCAGCTTCACTGAATTTCCACACATTTTTGAGTCTTGAATTCTTTATTCATGGGGTGTCACAGCATTATAGGTGAATAGGATTGTAACAAATGGAAGCCACATGTATTGCCATATCTTCCCTGCTCATGCATGTCATCCATTGTCTTTAAACATTTAAGAAATTAAGACATTGAAATGAAATTGAATTAAGAAATTCAAAATAGTAATGACAAAGCATTAAATTAAGAATGTTGTTTACACATGTTGCAGGCCTATGAAGTCAGCCCTCTAGATTTAAAATTCTGAGCAGTGGGGCCACAGCAAAACAAGTAGAACAACATGTGTTTTTGTTTTTTGTTTTTGTTTTTTTTTTTGAAGTTAACACATGACAATAGATGGTTGTAAAAAATTACATTTTGGTTTAACTTCCTGGCAGAAGGCATGGTATCCAATTTAATGGAAATAATTCATGAAGAGTTCCAGTGATTAGGCCTAGTAGGATATAGGAGGGATTTGAGGAAGTTGATAATGGTAAGATAAAAGTTTAGTATAGTCTGGAATTAAAAAACCATGTCTTTAAGAACTGTGAATTTTACTGAAGGAATTTTGTGATTTGGGTGGTCAGAAGGCAGATGACAGATAGGTAAAAAACAGTAATCATCTAATCACTACTTACTCTGTGTTACAAATGGGAGATTTAAAGTAGAGAATAAATAAATGAAGGTGCATTTAAACCTACTAAATACAGACAGGGCAGACAGTTCAAACCCAGAACCTAAGGTCTCCCAGAGTCATTACAGTCTATGTGCTTATGAGATAATGCAGGTAAAGTTGTCTTGAACATAGTAAGCACTCAAAAGGAAATTACTATTATTCTGGCAATTATTATCAAAGCAATTAAAGTGGATATTTGTCTTCTCAGTGACATTTGGTAGGTTTCTTTAAGACAAGAACAACTAACTAGTCAAATGACTAGTCTAAATACATAAACAAGCTATATTTGACTTAAATTTCAAAAACAAGCTATATTTTATTTAAATTCCATTCCATATATATACTAAACTTTGGTTCTAAAAATTTATATGAAAGGATTAACAGAACTAACTCTTTTAACATTTATGTATATATTTATATGTATATATAAAAGGGAAGACAATGTTATAAAACAATTTTTATTCTCCAGGTCTGATGAGTTTATGATTGACTCTTCCATGTTCTCAGCAGCTCCTGAAAGACTATAAGATTGTGTTTATAAATAGACTTTAAAAAACAAACAAACAAACAAACAAACAAATAAATAAATAAATAAATTTTTAGAGATTTGGCTTTTTTAAAAAAGATTTTATTTATTTATTTGATAGAGAGATCACAAGTAGGCAGAGATGACAGGCAGAGAGAGAGGAGGACACAGGCTTCCCGCTGAGCAGAGAGCCCAATGCGGGCCTCCATCCCAGGACCCTGAGATGAGGGTGAGGGCAGGGCTCTGACAGAACCTTGGACACAAGAGGGGAGATTTTGTTTTTGTGAGGGCTTCCTGAATAGCAGCAAGAGCAAGCTCCCACCTCCAGGGATGGCAGAGTGGATGACTCCACCCCCCCACCAACCACCAGCAAGGTGGGACTTCAGTAAGTAATATAGCACCCACAGTGGAGACTGGAGCCAATTATACCAAATCTTGCCCCACTTCCCCCCACATCCTGCAGGTGCCTGTTTACTAGAGCAGGTCTGACTCTGAGCCAGTGGAGCAGACCTCTCTCCCAGAAGACCAGCATGGTCTTGCACCAAATCTAATGATAAATCTAATAATAATATTAAATTTATCTAATTATTAGATAATCTATCTATTTAATATAATTAATATATTTAATATAAATTAATAAATTTATATTATTTAATCATAATTATAGTTTATATTATATATAATATATGATATTATATATTATAATATAATTAATAATTAAATTTATTAATTTATTAATATAAATATAGATTAATAAAATTTAATGTAATATAATTTTATAGATTTAATCTATAAATAATATAGATTTATCTAATAATAAATCTAATAATAATCTAATAAACTCATGCACCAAATCTAATAATCCTAAAGTGCTCCAAAGTGTCAACTTCAGTTCTGATGGATATAGGACCAGGATCTCCTTTTTGTTTTTTTTGTTTTTGTTTTTGTTTTTTTAAGATCTTATTTATCTATTTGACAGAGAGAAACACAGCTAGAGAGGGAACACAAGCAGGGGGAGTGAGAGAGGGAGAAGCAGGCTTCCCCACGAGCAGGGAATCCAATGTGGGGCTTAATCCGGGGAGCCTGGGATCATGACAGGAGCCAAAGGCAGCTGCTTAACCAACTGAGCCACCCAGGTGCCCCTGTTTTCTTTTTTTCATAGCAGGCTTATTTTTTTGTTTCATTTTGTTTCCTTTTCTCTCTCTCTCTCTCTCTCTCTTTTTTTTTTTTTTTTTTAGTGAGGCTTGTTTTAACAAATCAGAGCTAAAGGTCAAAATACTCACCACAAGCAAGGAGAAACTCAGCAGAGGACTGACTTGTGGGAAAGACTATCCAAAACACAATAGCAAAGTGTACAGAGGATTCCTCAGAAACACTTCTAAAAGTGCCAGGCCCTGTACAGTGCATAACAACTTCTTAATATAGCATTACTGTCAGGAGAAGGAAATAAACAAGCTTTCATAACACATGAAAGACAAAAACCCAGACAAAATGATAAAACAGAGGTATTCTCCCCCAAAAGAAAGATAAAAAAGTCAGCCAGGCATTTCCTCAAAACAGCTATAAAAAGTATATCTGAACAAGAATTTAGAAAAATGGTCCTAAAAATACTAACTAACTGGTCTTGAGGCACCTGGGTGGCTAAGTCAGTTAAGTGTCCAACTCTTGATTTCAGATCAGATCATGATCTCGGGATTGTGGAGTCTAGCCCTGCATCAAACCCCACATTGGGTTTGGAGCCTGCTTGGGATTCTCTCCCTCCCTCTGTCCCTCCCTCCCTGCTCTCTCTCTCTCACTCTCTCGAAAGAAAGAAAGAAAGAAAGAAAGAAAGAAAGAAAGAAAGAAAGACTACTAATTGGGCTTGAAGGAAGCACAGAAAACATCAGAGAAAACCTGGCTTTAGAGATAAAAGGCCTAAAATCTAGCAAGGCTGAAATTTAAAAAGAAAGAAAGAAAGAAAGAAAGAAAGAAAGAAAGAAAGAAAGAAAGAAAGAAAGAAAGAAAGAAAGAAAGAAAGAAAGAAAGAAAGAAAAGAAAGAAAGAACTGAGATGCAAAACTGACTGGGTGTATTCACAATGAGGAGGGAAGAATCAGAGGAATGAACTGGTGGTGTAGAAAATAAAATTATGGAAAATAGCGAAGCTGATAAGAAGAAGGAAAGAAAATAATTAAATCACAAATGTAGACTTAGGGAATTTAGCGACTCCATAAAATGCAGTAATAGCTGAATCGAAGGAGTCACAGAAGACTAGGGAAAAGGAATAGAAAATATATTTGAACAAAGTATAGCTGAGAACTGCACTGATTTGGGGAAGAAACCAAGCATCCAAATCCAGGAGGCACATAGAATTCTCCTCAAAAGCAATGAAAACTGGTCAACACCAAGAAATATCATATTGAAACATGCAAAATACAAAGATAAAGAGAGAATCCTGAAAGAAGCCAGGGACAAAAGGCTACAAGAGTAGACACATAATGTTAGCAGCAGATCTGTCCACAGAAACTTAGCAGATCAGGAAACAGTGTCAGGTTATATTCAACATGCTGAGAGGGAAAAATACATAGCCATGCATGCTTTATCCAGCAAGGTTGTCAATCATAATAAAAGAAGAGGTAAAGAGTTTCCAAGACAAGAAAACTAGAGGGGTTCTCAACCACTAAACCATCTCTGCAAAAAAATATTAAAGAGGACACTTTGAGCAGGAAGGAGAGACAAAAGGCAAAAAGACTAGAAGCAGAGAAAACCTCCAGAAATGCTGAACTTATAGGTAATATAATGGCACTAAATTCGTATATATCAATAATCATTCTGAATATAAGTTGACTAAAGGTTTCAACCAAAAGACACAGGGTATTGGAATGGATAAAAACACAAGACCCATCTATATCATACCTAAAATAGACTCATTTTAGACCTAGAGACACCTCCAGATTAAAAGTGAGGGAATGGGGAACAGAGGCAGCCAGAGTAGTGATAATTATATCCGACAAACTAGACTTTATACCAAAAACTGTAACAAGAGATGAAGAAGGGCACTATACCCTAAGAAAGGGGCCTATCCCACAAGAAGATCTAAAAATTATAAATATTTATGCCCCCAAATTTGGAGCACCCAAATATATAAATTGATTAATAACAAACATAAAGAAACTCATTGATAATAATACAATAATAGTAGGGGACTTTAACACCCACTCACAAAAATGAGATTCTTTGCAAGAATTAATAAAAGTGATTATCTCTTAGGCAAACTTATCAAAAAGAAAAGAGAAAAGACTAAAATAAATGAAATCATGAATGAAATAGGGGAAATCACAGCTAACACCAGAAATACAATTACAATACACAGAAATACAATTTTAAGAGAGTATTATGTGCAATTATATGCCAAAAATTTGGGCAACATAGAAAAGATGATAAATTCCTAGAAACACATAAGCTACTGAAACAGAAACAGGAAGAAATGGAAAATTTTAACAAACCCATAACCAGCAAAAGAATTGAATCAGTAATCAAAAATCTTCCAACAAATGAGAGTCCAGGTCTGGATGGCTTTCCATGGGAATTCTACCAAACACCTAAAGAATAGTTAATACCTATTCTTCTCAAGTTGTTTCTAAAAGTAGAAATGAAAGGAAAATTTGCAAACTCATTCTGAGGCCAGCATTACCTTCCAAAACCAGACAAAGACCCACTAAAAAGGAGAATTACAAGCCAATATTCCAGATGAACATGGATTCAAAAATTGTCAACAAGATAATAGCTGATTGAATCCAACAGTACATTCAAAGAGTTATTCACCACAATCAAGTGGGATTTATTCCTGTGATGCAGAAGTGGTTCAATATCCACAAATCAAACAGTATGATACACCACATAAATAAAAGAAAAGATAAGAACCATATGATCCTCTCAATGGATGCAGAAAAAGCACTGGACAAAATACAACATCCTTTCTTGATAAAAACCCTCAAGAAAGTAAGGATAGAACAGACATGTCTCAACATCATAAAGGTCATATGTGAAATAACCACAACCTATAACATCCTCAGTGGGAAAAAGCTGAGAACTTTTCCACTAAATTCAGGAACATGACAGGGGTATGCACTCTCATCACTGTTGTTCAACATAGTGCTGGAATCCTATCCTTAACAATCAGACAAGAAAAAGAAATAAAATGCATCCAAATGAGCAAAGAAGTCAAATTTCCACTCTTTTTTTTAAAAAAGATTTTATTTATTTATTTGACAGGGAGAAACAAGCAGAGGGACTGAAAGAGGGAGAAGCAGGCTTCCCGCCAAGCAGGGAGCCTGATGTGGGGCTCGATCCCGGATCTCCAGGATCATGACCTGAGCTGAAAGCAGTTGCTTAACCAACTGAGCCACCCAGGCGCCCCCAAATTTCTACTTTTCACAGACAACATGATATTCTATATAGAAAACCTGAAAACCTCCACCAAAAAATTGCCAGAACTGATACATAAATTCAACAAAGTCATAGGATAAAAAAATCACTGTACATTAATCCTTCAATTTCTATACACTAGTAATGAAGCAGCAAAAAGGAATCAAGAAAACAATCCTATTTACAATTGCAACAAAAACCATAAAATATCAGAAATAAACTTAACCAAAGATCTAAAAGTTTTGTCCTCTGAAAACTCTAGAACACTTATGAAAAAAAGCTGAGAGGATGCAACAAAATGGGAAAAAAACATTCTGTGCTCATGGATTGGAAGAGCAAATATTGTCAAACTGTCCATACTACTTAAAGTAACCTATATATTCAATGCAATCCTTATCAAAATGTCACCAGCATTTTTCACAGAGCTAGAACAAACAATTCTAAAATTTGTATGGAACTACAAAAGTCCCCAAATATCCAAAGCAATGTTGAAAAAGGAAAGCAAAGCAGGAGGCATCACAATCCCATAATTAAAGCTTATTACAAAGCTGTAATCATCAAGATATTATAATATTGACACAAAACATACACATAGATCAGTGGAACAGAATAAAGAATCCAGAAATGGACCCACAACCATATATGGTCAACTAATTTTTGACAAAGCAGGAAAGAATATCCAATAAAAAGTCTCTTCAACAAATGGTGTTGGGAGAACTGGACAGTGACATGTAGAAGAATGAAACTGGATCAAGTTTTTACACCATACACAAAAATAAATTCAAGATGGATGGAAGACTTAAATGAGACAGGAAACCATCAAAATCCTCTCTGACTTGGCCCCATCAGTGAGTTTCTAGACATGTCATCAGAGACAAAGGAAGCAAAAGCAAAGATGAACCATCTTGAAGTCTTGGGACTTCAAAATAAAAAGCTTTCGCACAGCACTGTAAACAATCAACAAAACTGAAAGGCAATCTACAGAATGGGAGAAGATATTTGCAACTGACAGTTCAGATAAAGGGTTGGTATCGAAAATATATAAAGTATTTATCAAACTCAGCACCCCAAAAACAAATAATCCAGTTAAGAAATGGGCAGAAGGGGGTACCTGGGCGGTTCAGTTGGTTACACATCTGCCTTTGGCTCAGGACATGATCCCAGGGTTCTGGGATTAAGCCCCGCATCGGGCTTCTGCTCAGCAGGAAGCCTGCTTCTCCCTCTCTCGCTCCCCCTAGTTGTGTTCACTCTCTTGCTGTGTTTCTCTATGTCAAATAAATAAATAAAATCTTAAGAAAGTGGGGGAGGGATTCCTAAGGGTAAGCCTGCTTATTGCCTGGTGAGAGTATCTAGATGATAGTACATGAATGGGAACCCAGGCAGAGATCAGAAATGTTTTCCAGCTGAAGACAGACTGTCCCGACCCACAGGTAGTCAACGGAGACCTTAGAGGGGGAGTGAGAATGATAGGACAAGAGACATGGGAGATGGAGACAAGACAGGATTCTGATCAAGTCTCGTTTATTGGCAGTTCAAGGGGATAATTATAGGGCAGGCAGCGAGGGGAGTTTCTCTAGCAGGTAAGTTTAAGTAACTAAACACAAAGATAAAAGATAGCATAACGGAACATACTGCTAGCTATCAGTGATATTCCAGTATGAGCTGTTCCGGGGAGTAGAGCTTGCACGAAAACAGCTTATAAGAAGTTGGGCCTAAATGGTCTTGCCAGTCAGCAGCCGGGCACAGGTGGCCTTGCCAAGATCTGTCTTCCCACAACAGACAGTTAAGAAGTTAAGGAGGCCTATTTGGTTAGAATTTTCAGAAGAACTTACAAGAGAAAAGAAAGCATCACTGTAAGGAGATAGTTGCACACAAAGAAAAGTCCAAAGATCACAGAATTCTCTTAATATTTAAGTTAAGTCCTAATCAGCACATGCAGGAGGAAAGTACTTGAGACCAAGGAAGGAATCACTGGAAATTAGCCAGCAGTACAATTATTTGTGAACATCAAAGGCTAGAAATATTTCATGTTCTTACCAGGTACAGTATAAAAGCATCCTAATAGATGGGCATCAAATAGAGTACTCAAAAGGATATTGCTTTAGAAGTAAGTAAAAAGTATCCTACAATAAAGATTGTCCTGATCTCACCTAAGAAAACTTAAATTCAAGACTTGATAAAAACTGACTCCATGTTACTTAACGATATCCTGAAAGAAATCTCAGATATATTTAAGATGACACAAAAGTATTCAGCAGTGAATACAGTAAAATTCACCATACCCAGCAAACAAACAAACAAACAAAACTTTATCACACACAAAAATGATGAAAATAAGGAATTTTTAAGAAAATAAGTGTAGAAACAGACTCAGGAATGACACAGAGACTAAGTAGAAAAAAAAGAAGAAGTTGTTATAACTATATTTTGTGTATTCAAAAAGGTAGAAAAATTCATGAGCATATTAAAGAGAGAAAAAAGGAGTAAATAAAAGACATACTCAAACTTCCCAAGAGGAAAAATACAGTTTCCGACAGGAAATAGCTACTTGCTAGGATTAATAGTGGATTAGCGACTACAAAAGAAAAAATTAATAAACATGAATATATGGCAATAAAAACTGTCCCAATTGAGAGAAAAAAAGACTGCAGATCAGGCAAAAAATCAATAAGCTGTGGTCCAATTTCAGATGGTACACTGTATGTATAATTGTCATTACTAAAATACAGAGATCAATTTGCTTTCACATGTGGTACAAACAAAATCTTCAGACCTAAGAAACGTAATAAATGCAAATTATAGTAAACAAGAAGGAAATGGGAAATCACTCCTAGCATTACAGTGTGTTATATAAGACTGTCTTGCTAGAAGTTTCTGTAAGTTTTGATTTCTACCAATTACACAGTTCCAAAGTCATATTATTTTTAGGTATCTCTTAAAGCAGCATCTTGCTTCTGGATACATATTTTTGTCTTAGGCAATTAAAGCTACTAAAATAAAATATATGTTAGATGGCTTATAAACAGAGATTTTAATAGTTCTGAAGGTTAGAAGTCTGAAATCAGAGTGCTAGCATGGTTGGTTCTGGTTGAGAGCCCTGTTCCAGGTTGTAGACTGCTAAGTTCTTATTGTAATCCTCACACGACAAAAGGAGGTCTAGAAAGCTCCCTTGGGCCTCTTTCCATAAGGACACAGTACCATTTCTGAGGGTTCCACCATCATGAGCTAATTACCTCTCAAAGCCCCCACAGTGTAACACATCATGTCAGGGATCAGGATTTCAACATATGAATTTGGGGGGAACATTAATGTTTAATTTGTTGCAGGCATATTGATTATTTTGAATGGGCAGAAGACCTGAACAGATATTTCTACAAAGCAGGCACACAAATGGTTAATAGATACATGAAAAAATTCTCAACCTCACTCATCATCAGGGAAAAACAAACCACAACCACAGTGAGATAGCACCTCACACTTGTCAGAATGGCTAAAATTAGTAATACAAGGAATAACATATGTTGGGAGGATTTGGAGAAAGGGGAATGCTCCTACAATGTTGGTAAGAGGGCAAATTGGTGCAGCCATTCTGGAAAGCACCAAAAAGTTAAAAAAAATAGAACAACCCTATGATCCAGCAGTTGCACCACTATTTATCTAAAGAATACAAACGGGGTACTATCACCTCAATATTTATAACAGTATTTTCAACAATATACAAATCATGGAAAGAAGTTGAATGGCCATCAACTGATGAATGGATAAAGATGGGGTGTATATATCGAATGACATATAACTAAGCCATCAAAAAGAATGAAATGTTGCCTTTCTTAATCACATGGATGGAACTAGAGTATATCTTAATCACATGGATGGAGAAAAATAAGTCAGTCAGAGAAAGACAAATGCCTTATGATTTCACTCATATGTGGAATTAAACAAAACAGATGAAAATAGGAGAAGGGAAGGAAAAATAAAATAAGATAAAAACAGATGGGGAGGCAAACCATAAAAGACTCTTAACTATAGAGAAGAAACAGAGTGTCGATTGAGGTAGGTGGTGGAAAGATGGGCTAAATCAGTGATGGACATTAAAGAGGGCACTTGTGATGAGCATTGGGTGTTATATGTAATTGGTGAATCACTAAATTCTATTCCTGTATGTTAACTGGGATTTACACAAAAACTTGGAAGAAAAAAATCTGTCACATTTTAGTGATTCATAGAAAAAATATTATCTCTTGTCTAAAGCAGTAAGAAAAAATTATCAAGTTTATCAATTACATATTAAAGTACTATATCGCTGTTCTGCTGCTGCTGTAACATTACCAAAATTTGGTGGCTTAAAAGAAAACAAATTTATTGTCTTACAATTCTGTAGGTCAGATGCTTGAAATGGGTCTTACGGGGCTAGGTTTCAGCAGGACTGCATTCATTCCCTCTGGAGGCTCTAGGAAAGAATCCATTTCCTCATCCTTTCCAGGTTCTAGAGTCACACATATTCTTATCTTCAAAGTCAGAAACCATGAGTTGACTTCTCACATCACATCATTCTCATCTCGTCTTTGCCTCCTTCTTTCACTTTTTAGGACCTTTGATTACATTGATCCTGCATAGGTAACCCAAAATAATCTCCCAGTTTAAAGTACAGCTGATGAGCAACCTTAATTCTCTCTACAACCTTAATTCTCCTTAGCTATGTAAGATAAAATATTTGGTTTCTGGGGATTAGAGGTTGAACATTTATGAGGGTTAATATTCTGCATACTCAGGTACATGTTGTAAAATTGGGATAATGGAAAATATAAGTGACATTTTGAGTAGTAGGGAAAAACTATATAAAATACATGAAATGTGTACTGTGGTATGAAGATACAGGACAAAAACTATTATAAATCTGGAGATTTGCAGGTGGCAAAATCTCTTAAGTCTACACTATTGGTTCTTGTAAAGTTAGAACTAACAACTACTCCATGAATTGTAAAGATAAATGTTATGTAATCATGTTTTTTATTCTGTTTCATCTAAATCAGTTATTGACATAGTAATTTTTAATGCATATGTTAGGCTCAATAGAAAATTTGGCAGATCTTTGGCAATTTGTTCTAATCTAAGACTAAAATGGCATGTGTTTTTTATTATGACACAGTAGTACTGAAAACATATTCATTATGATTTCAATTATTCTCAACTAATGCCCATTATTTTGCTTAATTTAAATATTTGAATTCCTTAAAATTCACAAATGTTCAATAAAATTATTAACTCCTAATCTAAAGATAAAGTTATCTTTAAAATTCTTAAATATTCTGTCTCAAGGAGGAATATTGCAGTTTGTGAAATGTTTATAAACATCTACCTTTTAATGCATCTGAGTCAGTGGCCATTTTTTATTTCATTTTAATCTAGATTTTTGATGTCTCAGAGAGAAAAAATTAGTTTTTATTTCAAGAACACCTGAACAGACCTCAAATCTAGATGAATGACACTATTACCTGAGTAGATAATCCATTTTTCTATAGTGACAATCTGCTCTAATATTTTAGTAGTGTTGCTTTCAAGACGTGATGCTAGATGACCAAATCTATGCTTTAGTCCCTGAAGTGACAGTTCAAGAAAGGTATCATTAATAAGTATTTAATAAGGGAACAAATACAACACACAAAAGGCAAGATATTTTTTGTATAATTGACATGACAATAAGAACATAACATTTTTCTTTTAATGTACTTACCATAAATAAGATAATGATGTATTTCATCTCTTTTCCCCAACTACATCTTGAGATCTCTCTATAGTGAGGAACCTGTTTCTTGGTTTGTCTCTCCCCCGCCCCTTGCTAGTTTGTTTAATTCCACATGAGTGAATTCATATGGTATTTGTCTCTCTCTAATGTGTCAATTAACATTATACTCTCTAGCTTTATCCCTGTTGTTGCAAATGTC
Source organism: Spilogale gracilis (assembly GCA_004023965.1). Lineage (NCBI taxonomy): Eukaryota > Metazoa > Chordata > Mammalia > Carnivora > Mephitidae > Spilogale > Spilogale gracilis. Next base: position 248,390 of record PITA01000421.1, on the reverse strand, counting down.
AAGATTTAATTCTTTTTATGGCTGAGTAATATTCCATTATATGTATATGTATATACATATACATATATGTATATACCACATCTTCTCTATCCATTCATCAGTTGATGCACATTTTGTTTCTTTCTAGTTTGATTATTGTTGATAATGCTGCTATGAACATTGGGGTACATGTGTGCTTTGAATTAGTATTTTTGTATCCCTTGGGTAAATATCCAGCAGTGTGATTGCTGGATCATAGGGTAATTCTATTTTTAACTTTCTGAGAAACCTCCATAATATTGCCCTTGCTTCAGGAGACCTATCTGGAAAAAAGTTACTAATGCCAATGTCAGAGAAATTATTGCCTATGCTCTCTTCTAGGATTTTTATAGTTTCAGGTCTCACATTTATGTCTTTAACACATTTTGAATTTATTTTTGTGCATGGTGTAAGAAAATAGTCATTTTGTACTTTTGCATGTAGCTGTCCAGTTTTTCCCAACACCATTTATTAAAGAGACTGTCTTTTTCCCACTGGATATTCTTTCCTACTTTTGTAAAGACTAATTGACCATATAATTGTGGGTTTATTTCTGGATTTTTTATTCTGTTCTACTGATCTATGTGACCTTTTTTTTTGTGCCAGTACTAGCTATTTTGATTACTACAGTTTTGTAGTATAACTTGAAGTCTTGAATTGTGATGCCTCTAGCTTTGCTTTTCTTTTTCAAAATTCCTTTGGTTATTCAGGGTCTTTTGTGATTCCATAAAGTGTTGAGATTGTTTATTCTAGCTCTGTGGAAAATGTTAGTGGTATTTTTTAATAGAATTTTAAAAATTTATTTATTTGATAGAAAGAGAGCATACAAGCATGTCTAGGAGAAGGGGCAGATGGAGAAGGAGAGAGAGAATCTCAGGCAGAATCCCTACGGAGATTGGAGCCCAAAATGGGGCTTAATCTCAAGACCCTGAGATCATGACCTGAGCCTAAATCAAGAGTTGGTGGTTTAACCAACTGAACCACCCAGGAATCCTACTGGTGGTATTTTGATAGGCGTTACATTAAATATGTGCATTGCTTTGGGTTATATAATAGACATTTTAACAATATTTGTTCTTCCAATCCATGATATGGAATATCTGTCTATTTCTTTGTGTCATCTTCAATTATTTTCATAAGAGTTTTATAGTTTGCAGAGTATAGGTCTTTCACCTTTTTGTTAGTTTTATTCTGGGGTATATTATTACTTTGGGTACAATTATAAAGGGGATTGTTTACTTAATTTCTTGTTCTGCTTTTTTGGTGTATAAAAATGTCACAGATTTCTGCAGTTAAATTTGGTATTGTGGGACTTTACTGAATTTATGTATAAGTTATAGCAATTTTTTTTATCTAGCAATTTTTGATGGAGTTTTTAGGGTTCTCTATGTATAGTATCATGTCATCTACAAATAGTGAAGTTTTACTTTTTCCTTACTATTTTGAATGAATCATTTCTTTTTGTTGTCTGTGGCTAGGACTTCCACTACCATGTTAAATAAAAGTGGTAAGAGTGACATCCTTGTCTTTTTTTTTCTGATCTTAGGGGAAGGGCCCTTTGTTTTTCCTCTTCGAGGATGATGTTAGCCATGGGTTTTTCATATAATGCTTTTGTTTTGTTGAGGTTTGTTCTCCCTAAACCTACTTTCTTGAGGGTTTTATCACAAATGGATATTGTACTTTGTCAAATGCTTTTTTATGTGTCTATTAAAATGATCATATCGTTCTCATCCTTTCTCTTATTAATGTGAGGTCATGTTGATTCACTTGCAAATATTAAACCATGCTTGCATCCAAGGGATAAATCCTACTTCATCATGGTGAGTGATTTTTTTTAATGTATTGCTGGATTTGGTTTATGAGTATTTTATTGAGTATTTTACATTTATGTTCATCAAAAGTATTGACCTGTGGTGTCCTATCTGGTTTCAGTGTCAGGCTAATGCTGGCTACCTAGAATGAATTTGGAAGTTTTTCTTCCTTTTCTATTTTTTACAGTAGTTTGAGAAAAACAGGTATTAACTCTTTAAAAGATTGGTAGAATTTGCCTGTGCAGCCATCTGGTTTTGAACTTCTTTTCTCTGAGAATTTTTTGATTACTAATTCAATTTCTTTCCTGATAATAATGGGTCTATTCAAATTTTCTCTTTCTTCCTGTTTCAGTTTCACTAGTTTATATGTTTCTAGGAATTTATCTATTTCTTCTAGGTTATCCAATCTGTTGGTATATAGTTTTTCATATAGTGTTTCAATAGTGTTTCATAATATTCTCTTACAATTGTTAATATAATTATTTCTGTGGGGTTTTTTGGTTTTTTTCCCTCTCCTATCTATGGTTTTATTTATTTAAGTCATTTCTCTTTTTTTCTTGATAAGTCTGGTTATAGGTTTATCAATTTTTGGATTTTTTTCAAAGAACCATCTCCTGAGTGGGTTGTTCTTTTGAGATTTTTATTGCTTCTTGAAGTGCACCTGTATGGCTATAAATTTTCCTCTTAAAACCACTTTTTCTTCATCCCAAGTGTTTTTAACCATTGTATTTTCATTTTCATTTATTCCCATATACTTTTTACTTTCTTCTTTTATTTCCTGGTTGATGCATCATTGTTTAGTAGCATGTTACTTAACCTTGATGTATTTGTGGTCTTTCCAGACTTTTTCTTGTAGTTGACTTTTTGTTTCACAGTGTTGTGGTCAGAAAAGATACATGGTATGACATCTGTCTTTAAATTTGTTGAAGCTTGTTTTGTGGCCTCATATGTGATCTATTTTAGAGAATGATCCATGTGCTCTTAAAAAGAATGTGTTTTGCTGTTGCAGGATAGAATATTCTGAATATAGCTGTTAAATCTATCTGGTCCAGTGTGTCATTAAAAGCCATTGTTTCTTTGTTGATTTTCTCTTTAGATGATCTGTCCATTGATATAAGTGGGGTGTTAAAAACATCTAGTATTGTATTACTATTGATTAGTTCCTTTATGTTTGTTATTAACCTTTTTGTGTATTTGAGTGCTCCCATGTTGGGTGCATAAATATTTATAATTGTTACAATTTCTTTTTTAATTCTCTCCTTTATTATTATATAGTGTCTCTCTTTTTTTGCCTCTTGTTACAGTTTTTGTTTTAAAGTCTGTTTTGTCTGATATAAGTATTGCTATTGCAGTCTTTTTTTTTTTAAGATTGTATTTATTTATTTGACAGAGAGATAGATCACAGGTAGGCAGAGAGGCAGGCAGAGAGAGGGGGAAGCAGGCTCCCTGCCGAGCAGAAAGCCTGATGTGGGGCTTGATTACAGGACCCTGAGATCATGACCTGAGCCGAAGGCAGAAGCTTTAACCCACTGAGTCACCTGTGCGCCCCAGTCTTATTTTTTTTAACTTTAAATTTATTTTATTTTTTCACTGTTCCAAGATTCACTGCCCATGCCCCACACCCAATGTTCCATGCAATATGTGCCCTCAGTACCCACCACCAGGCACTCCTATCCCCCCACACCCTCCCTCCAAGTCCTTCAGTTTGTTTCTGTGTCCAAAGTCTCTCATGTTTCATTTCTCTCCCTGAATTACCCTACTTCCCATTTACTTTCCTTCTCTTACTGTCCTCCATATCACCCCTCATGCACCACAAGTAAGTGAAACCATGTGATACCTGACCTCCTCTATTTGGCTCATCTCATTCAGCATAATCTCCTCCAATCCAGTTCTTGCTGCTACAAAAGTTGGACACTCATTCTCTCTGACGGAGGTGCAGTATTCCACTGTATATATGTACCACATCTTCTTCATTCATTCATCTGTCGAAGGGCACCCCGGCTCCCTCCACAGTCCAGCAACCGTGGCCATTGCTGACAAGAACACCAGGGTACACATGGCCCCTCTCTCCAACACATCTGTATCTCTGGGGTAAATGCCCAGTAGTGCAATTGCAGGGTCACGGGGAAGTTCTATGTTTAATTTTTTAAGGAATCTCCACACTGCTCTCCAAAGCGGTCGCAACAACTTGCGCCCCCACCAACAGTGCAAGAGAGTTTCCCTTTCTCTGCAGCATCTCAAACACTTGTTGTCCCCTGACTTGCTAATTTTGGCCACTCTGACTGGTGCAAGGTGGCATCTCAGTGCGGTTCTGACTTGAATTTCCCAGACAGCCAGTGATGCTGAACACTTTTTCATGTGTCTGCTAGCTACCTGTATATCTTCCATTGAGAAGTGCCTCCTCATGTCCCCTGCCCATCCCTTGATGTGTTCATCCTCTTCTTGGATGTTGAGTTTGAACATTTCTCCATAGATCCTGTATATCAGCCCTCCGTCTGCAGCGTCATCTGCAAATATCCTCTCCCATTCTGTGGGCCGCCCCCCCTGTCTTGTTGACTGTTTCCTTTGCTGTACAGCTTTTGACTTTGATGAAGTCCCAAAAGTTCACTTTTGCCTTTGTCACCTTGCCTTTGGAGATGTGCCTTGAAAAAAGCCGCCGTGGCCGTTGTCAAAGAGGTCACTGCCCATGTTCTTTTCCAGGATTTTGATGGATTCCTGCCTCACACCAAGGTCCCCCATCCATTTCAAGTTTGCCTTTGTGTGTGGTGTAAGAGAACAGTCTAGTCTCACTCTTCTATATGTAGCTGTCCAATTTTCCCAACACCATTCATTGAAGAGACTGTCTTTTTTCCACTGTATATTTTGTCCAGCTTTGTCGAAGATGATTTGCCCGTAGAATTCTGGATCCATATCTGGACTCTCTACTCTGTTCCATTGGTCTATTTCTCTGTTTTTGTGCCAGTACCATGCTGTCTTGCTAATCACAGATTTGTAATAAAGCCTGAAGTCAGGTAATGAGATGCCCCCAGCTTTGCTTTTCTTCTTCAACAATTCCTTAGCAATTCGGGGTCTTTTTTGCTCCATATAAATTTTAGGATTTTTTGTTCCAAAGCTTTGAATAATGTTGGTGGAATTTTGATTGGAACAGCATTGAAAATATAGATTGCTCTGGGCATTATAGACATTTTGACAATGTTTGTTCTTCCTATCCATGAGCATGGAATGTTCTTCCATCTTTTTGTGTCTTCTTCAATTTCTTTCATGAGTGTTCTGTAGTTCCTCGAGTACAGATCCTTGACTTCTTTGGTTAGGTTTATTCCTAAGTATCTTATGGTTTTTGGTGCTATAGTAAACGGAATCAATTCTCTGATTTCCCTTTTTATTTTTTCGTTGTTAGTGTATAAGACTGCAACTGATTTCTGTGCACTGATTTTGTATCCTGCCACATTACCAAATTGTTGTATGAGTTCTAGAAGTTTGGGGGTAGAGTCTTTTGGGGTTTCAACATAGAGTATCATGTGGTCTGCAAAGAGAGAGAGTTTGACTTCCTCTTTGCCAAGCTAGATACCTTTTATTTCTTTCTGTTGCCTGATTGCTCTTGCTAGGACTTCTAACACTATGTTGAACAGTAGTGGTGAGAGTGGGCATCCTTGTCTTGTTCCTGATCTCAGAGGGAAGGCTGTCAGTTTTTCCCCATTGAGGATGATATTCGCTGTGGGTTTTTCGTAGATAGATTTTATGAGGTTGAGAAATGTTTCTTCTATCCCTATACCTTGAAGAGTTTTGATCAGGAATGGATGTTGTATTTTGTCAAATGCCTTTTCTGCATCAATTGAGAGTACCATGTGGTTCTTCTCTCTTCTCTTATTGACTTGTTCTATCATGTTGATTGATCTGTGAGAGTTGAACTACCCTTGCATCCCTGGGATAAATCTCACCTGGTCATGGTGGATAATCTTTTTAATGTATTGTTGGATCCTGTTAGCAAGGATCTGGTTGAGAATCTTGGCATCCATGTTCATCAGACATATTGGTTTGAAGTTCTCCTTTTTGATGGGGTATTTGTCTGGTTTGGGGATTAGTGTGATGCTGGCTTCATAGAAAGAGTCTGGAAGTTTTCCTTCCATTTCTATTTTTTGAAAGAGCTTCAGGAGAATAGGTGTTATTTCTTCTTTGAATCTTTGGTAGAATTCCCCAAGGAATCTGCCTGGTCCTGGACTCTTGTTTTGGGGGAGGTTTTTGATCACTGCTTCAATCTCATTACTAGATATAGGTCTATTCAGATTGTCAATGTCTTCCTGTTTCAGTCTTGGTAGTTTATAGGTTTCTAGGAATGTATCCATATCTTCTAAGATGTTAACTTATTGGTATATAATTGTTGATAGTAATTTCTGATGATTGTTTCTATTTCCTTGGTGTTAGTCATGATCTCTCCCCTTTCATTCATAAGTTTATTAATTTGGGTCTTCTCCCTTTTCTTTTGGATTAGTTTGGCCAACGGTTTATCAATCTTATTGATTATTTCAAAGAACCAGCTTCTAGTTTCATTGATGTGTTCTACTGTATCTCTAGTTTCTGATTCATTCATCTCTGCTCTAATCCTAATTATTTCCCATCTTGGGGGGGGGGTTGGATTAATTTTTTATTGATTTTCCAGTTCTTTAAGGTGTAATGAGATTGGTGTATTCGGGATTTTTCTATTTTTTTGAGTGAGGCTTGGATGGCTATGAATGTCCCCCTTAGGACTCTCTTTGCTGTATCCCATAGGTTTTGGATCAATGTGTCTTCATTCTCATTGGTTTCCATGAAGTGTTTCAGTTTTCTTTGATTTCCTGCTTGATCCACAGATTCTTGAGCAGGATCATCTTTAGCTTCCAAGTGTTTGATTTTCTTCTGAACTTTTTATGGTGGTTGAGTTCCAGTTTCACGGCATTGTGGTCAGAGAATATGAAGGGAACAATCTCAGTCTCTGGTATCAGTTGAGCCCTGATTTGTGACCTGGTATGTGATCTATTCTGGATAAAGTTCCATGTGCACTTGAGAAAAATGAATATTCAGCTGTTTTAGGGTGGAATGTTCTGAATATTTCTATGAGATCCCTCTGGTCCAACGTGTCATTCAAGACTCTTGTTTCTTTTTTTTTTGTTTAAGATTTTATTTATTTGACAGAGAGAAACAGAGCTAGAGAGGGAACACAAGCAGAGGGAGAGAGAGAGGGAGAAGCGGGCCTCCCACCAAGCAGGGAACCCAATGTGGGACTCGATCCTGGGTCTCCAGGATCATGACCTGAGCTGAAGGCAGTCGCTCAACCAACTGAGCCACCCAGGTGCCCCAAGGCTCTTGTTTCTTTGTTGATTTTCTGTTTAGATGATCTGTCCATTGCTGAGAGTGGTGTGTTAAGATGGCCTACAATTAATGTATTTGCATCAATATGATTCTTTATTTTGCTGAACAGTTGGCTTATGTAGTTGGCTGCTCTCATGTTGGGGGCAAAAATATTTAAAATTGTTAGATCTTCTTGGTGTATAGACCCTTTGAAAATGATGTAGTATCCTTCTGTGTCTCGACTACAGTCTTTAGATTAAAATCCAATTTGTCTGATATGAGAATCGCTGCCACGGCTTTTTTTTGGGGTCCGTTGGCATGAAAGATGGTCCTCCATCTCCTCACTTTGAATCTGGAAGTGTCTTTAGATTCAAAATGTGTCTCTTGTAAACAGCATATGGATGGGTCCTGTCCTTTTACCAGTCTGCAACCCTGTGCCTTTTTATTGGAGCATTTAGACCATTCACATTGAGAGTGATTATTGATAGATATGTTTGTATTGATATCATGTTGCCTGTGAAGTTCATGTTTCTATAGATTACCTCTGTATATTTCTGTTATGCATCACTCTTGTGTTCATTTCTCTTATAGAATTCCTTTTAGTATTTCTTGTAGTGCTGGTTTGCTGGTTGCCTAATCTTTTAGACTTTGGCGGTCCTGGAACCTCTTTATTTCTCCTTCCATTTTGAAAGTCAACCTTGCTGGATACATTATCCTTGGTTGCATATTTTTGTCATGTAATTTCCTGAATATGTCTTGCCAGCCCTTTCTGGCTTGCCAGGTTTCTGTGGAAAGGTCTGATGTTATTCTGATGGTCCTCTCTCTGTAGGTAAGGAATCGCTTCCCTCTAGCTGCCCTTAAGACATATTCTTTGGTTTTATGATTCATGAATTTCACAATTATGTGCCTGGAGGTTTTTCTTGCCTCACTGATCTTGGGGAGTGTCCTCTCTGGCTCTAGGACATGAACATTAGTTTAATTCCCCAGATTAGGGAAATTTTCATCCATGATTTGTTCAACTATATCTTCTAGGCTTCTCTCTCTCTCAACTCTTTCGGGGATTCCAACAATTCTGATATTGGAGCGTTTCATGGCATCATTTATTTCCCTTATTCTGTTTTCTTGGGATTTTAGCTGTTTGCTCTAAGACTTCTCTTGCTCCTCCTTCTTAATCCATCTGTTTTCTAAATCACTGATACGATCTTCAGCTTCACTTACTCTAGCTGTTAGCATATTTAAATTCGATTGCATCACATTAACAGCCTTTCTAACCTCTGCTTTCACTTCTGTTATATGGGCTCCCATTTTGAGAGGTATATTATTTTCCAAATTAGCCATTGCTTGGACAATTGCTGCCCTGAATTCAATTTCTGTCATATTATTTATATTCATTTCCAGTAATTCTGTGACCGGGGTTGCGGTCACAACCTTCTTCTGTTGGTTGTTCCTCCTCCGAGTCATTGTGGCGAAGAGTGGTTGAGGGGGTGTATAGCTAAATATATCAGCAACTATCCAGGTGAATTGGTCGCTGGAAGGTTTTGTAGCAATCAGAATTTACCACCAACAAGGAAGAAGAAAGAAAAAAGAGAAAGGGAGAAATGAAGCAACTAAAGAAACCCCTGCCATAGTGGGGCCCAGTGGTAGTATTTATATGGTACAAAACTACTACAGGGTAAAGAAAAAGGCCATCAAGAGTAAATGAAGAGATCAAAAAGCTAAGCCCAACCTGAATGACCCCGAAGACCAGTATTTATATGATACAAAGGCAAAAACAATTACACAGAAACACTGACAGACTAGGGTGGGAAGGTGAGGGCAGACACTCATGGTGGGCAAGGAAAGTATTTCAGATCCTCCCGAGTTTGTCTTGTTATTATTGTTGGAGGAGCCCACTTTGTAAAGATATAGGGAGATTAGAACTGGTTGTATATAGGGGTAGTATTGAATAGGGATGTAGGATTACCTTGAAGTTTATAACTAAATGTATATGTAAAAGAAAGAATAAAGGAAAGAAGGGAGAAGAAAGGGAAAAAGACAGATAAAATAAACAAGCAAACGAGAGGCAACAATAACAACAACAGAAAATACAGGTATGTGTTTGAAAAAATTTCAAGGTAAAAAATTGTTATGGAGTGTTGTATTAAGTATCATGTTTGATAAAAAGTGGGTTAAAAATTAAAAGAACAAAAACCATGAGAATCAATTTTTAAGTTTAAAGTGGAAACTTTAAGAGGAAAAATAGAAAAAAGTTTAAAAAGCAAATAAGGTGAGAATCTGTATCAATAAAGCATACAGCTTTTGGGGCAGTACCAGGAGTTTAATAAATCCGCCCCCCCCCCATGTTGGGGTTTTACAGTTTGGGTGTTGTCCTCTTGTGCTTCTGGCTTGCCTTCTGGGGCAGGGCCTGCTGCACTGTTTTCAGTCCCTTCTACCTGGGCTGCATCTTTCCGCCCCCTTCCTAGGGACTGGAGTCTATTGTAACCAGGTTGTCAGGGTTCAGTTCTCTGGGGGGGGGGTGTTCTTTTACAGCCTTTTGCAGCTGTGAGGAAGTCAGGGTGGAGCAAGATATCTGCACCCAGACCTCCTTCCCAGAGATAGCCCCTAATTAGCAAACCTCTGGATGATGGGGAGGGCACAGTCTCTTCCTGTAACCTCTCCCTTGGCCTCCTGTCACAGCTGGGCGGGCGCAGAAGCCCCCACTTGTCGTTTCACTCCCATGCCATGAAAACCGCAACTGATTTTGGGTTGTGTGACCTTGTCTGTGCCCAGAGAGTCTGTGGTGACCCCCACGCAGAAGGGACTGAGGTCCCGCAGCCCCTCACCTCCCGCGCAATTCTTCAAAATCGCCTTCCTTGGGGGATCCATGCCTGGCCCACGGCAAGGAGAGAAGCAGCAGAGAAAAGCAGTGGAGGAAAGAAAAAAAAAAAGAAGGAAAAATCGGCGGAAAAATAGACTCCACTCCTCCGGTTCCACTGGGTTCCCCCCGCGCGCGGCACCGGGAGCACTTTCTCTCTGCCAATCCCCATTTCCCCCACTGCCCCTCAGGCACTCTGTTTCTGTTTGCTTTGAATCAGAGCGTAATCTGCTGTTGTTCCCCAAACACAGAGCACTTTTGTGCTGGGGTATTGCCTCCCAATGTGTCACCTCTGTGGACTTCTTCTCCTGTGCTCCTTGTCTTTGTATATCCCTCCGATCACTCTCACACTCCTCTACCTCTTTGCCAATGCTCCTTGTCCCCGCGGTGATCCAGAAGTGCGGAATATCACATTTCAGGCTGATTTCATGGGTGCTCACAGTGTTCCTGCAGTGTTTTTTGCAGGAATTGAGCGCACTTCGGGGGACTCCCTGAAATCCCCAGTCTTATTTTTATATCCATTTCCATGATAAATGTTTCTCCATCTGGTGTTTTTAGGTCTAAAATAAATCTTTTATAGACGGTATATAGATAGATTTGGTTTTTTTCCAATCCATTCTGACCTCTATATCTTTTGATTAAAGTATTTAGTTCATTTATATTCCAAATAATTATTAATAGATATGTACTTATTGCCATTTTATTATGTGTTTTGTAGTTGTTTCTGAATATTTTCCCTGATTCTTTCTTCTCATTCTGTCTGTCATGTTTTGATAGTTTTCTTTAATGATATATTAAGATTTCTTTATTTTTACCTTTTGCATATTTATTAGTGGCTTTGTGTGTATGTGTGTGTGCTTAGCAGTCTATATTAAGTTGAGGGCTGTTTAAATTTGAACCCATTCTTTACTCCTCTCCTTCCCACATTTTAGGTATATGTTGTCATGTTTTACATTCTTTTATTTTTGAATTCCTTGATTGTTTTTTTTTAATATTTTATTGTTTTTTCTTAAGATTTTACTTATTTATTTGACAGGGACAGACACAGCTAGAGAGGGAACACAAGCAGGGGGAGAGAGAGAGGGAGAAGTAGGCTTCCTGTGGAGCAGGGATCCCAATGTAGGGCTTGATCCCAGGACCCCAAGATCATGACCTGAGCAAAAAGGCAGTTACTTAACAACTGAGCCATACTTGATTGTTCTTTTTTATAGAAATATTTGTTTTTACTGTTTTTTTGTTTCCTACTTCATATTACCATTTTTTGGTCTTTCCCTTCTACCCAGAGTATCCCCTTTAATATTTCTTTTATGTCTGCTTTAGTGGTCATGAAGTTCTTTAGTTTTTATGGTAAAACTTTGTCTCTGAAAATTTTTTGTCTTTCCTTCTTGCTTGCTGGATAGAATATTCTTGATTATAGGTTTTCCCTTTTAGCACTTTGACTATATCATGCCACTCCTTTCTGACTTGGATAGTTTTTGCTGAAAAACCCACCTTATGGGGTTTCCTTTGTATGCAGCTGTCTTCATTTGTGTTTCTGTTTTTAATATTTTTCTATATCACTATATTTTGCCTTATTTATTTATTTATTTACATATTTACTTACCTGCCATTTTAATTACAATATGTCTTGGTGTGGATCTGCTTTTGTTGATTTTGTTGAAAGTTCTCTTTGCTTTCTGGATCTAGATATCTATTTCCTTCCCCAGGTTAAGGAACTTTTTAGCTATTTTTTTTTAAGATTTTATTTATTTATTTGACAGAGAGAGAGATCAGAAGTAGGCAGAGAGGCAGGCAGAGCAAGAGGAGGAAGCAGGCTCCCTGCTGAGCAGAGAGCCCGATGTGGGCCTCGATCCTAGGACCCTAAGATCACGACCTGAGCTGAAGGCAGAGGCTTTAACCTGAGCCACCCAGGTGCCCTAGCTATTATTTCTTAAAACAAATTATCTGCTCCCTTTTCTGTCTTGTTCTTCTGTGACTCCTATAATATGAACTTTATTACATTTGATGGAGTTGTTGAGTTCACTAATTCTATTCTTGTTTTGCATAATTCTTTCTTCTGTCTTTTGTTCAGCCTGATTACTTTCCATAATTCTGTCTTCTAAGTCATTAATTTGCTCCTTTAATCCATTCTGCTGTTCATTGCATCAAGTGTGTTTCTCATTTTGTTTACTGAGCCCTTTATCCCTGCTATGTTATGCCTTATCTCTGTGTTGATGGTCTCACTGATGTCTTCTACTCTTTTTGCAAGTCCAGTGTGTATCCTTATGAACATTCCCCTAAATTCCCCATTAAGCATGTTACTTATATCTGTTTCACTTAGATATCTGGCCATGACTTTGTCCTGTTCTTCCATTTGGGACAATTTCCTCTGTCTTCTCATTTTATTTAAGTCTCTGTGCCTGTATCTGTGTGTTAGGAAAGTCTTTATGTGTCTTGTTCTTCAGGGTAATGACTTGATGAAGAGGTCCTAAAGTGCCCTGCCATGTATTATCCCATTTCCTAGGGCCTGGTGCTTCTGGGATTGTATCTGTGTATGTATATGTGTTCAGCTGTTGTGTCCTGGCTTCTTTAACGTTGAGGTCAGTTGTCTGTGGAAGCTGTCTTTGCCTAGTGTGGGCAGTATTTTGTCTCTGGCCTGAATAGTGGTGAGTTTTAATTAGGTGTGCCCTGGGCTGCTTCTGAACTGATACCTGTATAGCCACCACTGGAACTAAGGACTTACAAAACTACCAGGTTGGATACACAGTGTTGGCAGGTGTTTGGGCTCATCTTCTGGAGTAAGGAGCCCACCATCCTGGATCTGAGGCAAGTGTGACCGGGAAGGGTAGTTCTTCTTGAGTGTGGGGTGTCATGGCTTATAAGCAGGTTAGGTAGTGAGTGTCAGCACTGTGCTACAGGTGGCCTTGTGTTTATGCTGAGGGGTCAGGGAGGGAAATGGTACCTGCAAATTCCTTTATTCCTTTAGTCTGAAGAGATCTCCTTGAGAATGCTAACTCTCTGGGACATACTCCCAAATGAGCACCTAGCCTCCCCAACTGTGTGCCCCAGGCACTCTTCAGATGGCTCTTTTCAGGCTATATGCCCACAATATGTTTGCCATGCCTTTTCTACAAGAGCAATCCCAATGTCCTCTGAGCTTTTATAGAGCCATGCACACTGACCTTCAAAACCTAGGTTTTAAAACCTATTGGTTGCAAAAACTCATGAAATTTAGGCTCTCTTGTTTTTCAAGCCAATTACTATGGGGATTCATTCTCTTGGTGTGCTCCCCTGTGTGCGAGTCTGTCACTCATTCTTCTCCATGACCACAACCTCCTCCCCACTATAGCAACAACTATCTATCTCTTTCCCAAACTACATCTCTGCACTCCATACTTTCTTCAGTGCTGCATCTTTTCTACTTTTAGTTGTGGAGTTTGTTCTGCCAGTCTTCAGCTTGACTTCTTTGATTTTTAGGATGAAAGGATATTTTTCTAGTTGTATTTGTAGAATGAGGCATGCCTAGAGTCCTACTCCACCTGAAATCACTATTTTGAAGAGATAATTTGCATTCCCATATTCACAATAGCCAAGAATACAACCTAAGTATCCATCTAAGTATCCATCTACAAGTGAATGGATAAAGAAACTTGGTATATATTTATACAATGAAATATTCAAGCATCAAAAGAAGGAAATCCTGCCATTTGTGACAACATGAATGAACTTGAGAGCATTATGCTAAGTGAAAAATATCCAACAGAGAAAGATAAATACTATATGATAAAGATACAAACTTTCAGTTATAAAATGAATAAATCACTGGAAATCTGATGTACAAGATGGTGACTGTAGTTAACAATACTGTATGGTACATTTGAAAGTTGCTATAAAAGGAGAGCTTCAGTGTTCTCACCATAACAACATAACAACAATAAAAAGATAGTAATTTTGTGAGATGAAGAATGTGTTAAGTAACTTAATTGTGGTAAACTTTCCCAAATATACATTTACCAAATCACCACATTGTGTACCTTAAACTTACATAATATTGTAGACCAATTATATCTCCATAATCCTGGGAAGAAAAACTGATTGTGTGTAAATATTAGACTATTTTTTTGTTGTTGAGGGTATAAAACTAATAAAGTACAGTTCTTCTCTTCAAGGATTATAAGCTTAATTGAAAATAAATCTAAACTGAAGGAGTTAGGGCACCTGGGTAGCTCAGTCCATTAAGCATCTGCCTTTGGCTCAGGTCATGATCTCAAGGTCCTGGGATCGAGCCCTGCATCAGGCTCCCTGCTCAGGCAAGGAGTCTGTTTCTCCCTTTGCCCCTACCCCTTGCTCATGCTCTTTCTTTCTTTCTCAAAAAAGTAAATAAAATCTTTTTTTTTTAATTAAAAAATAAATTGAAGTAGTAGAAATATGTTGAGATTTACTAAATTAAGAGTTTAGGACAGTAATTATATACTTTTTATCAGTATAAAGGTCACTAGGATTGTTTAAAATATTAAAAATATATAATCCATGAGACAATGTTGACATAAACAGAAATTTATAAAAACCTTGCAAATAACTTTTCAAATTTTGTTTTAATTTTACTAAAGAGAAGTTTGAGGAGATTGAAAAGCAGAGAAGCAAATAGATTCATTCAAGGTGAACATTATTTTCCTTATTTCCTATGCCCATTTAAAATTAGAGTAAGATGATGGCTCAAATACACTCTATAATTATCTTTAATTATGTGGGTCTTAGATGTGACTTTTTAGAAATCTGTTATTTTAATATCACAATTCCTCTAGGCATTATCTTTATATAACCAATTTAGAATATATGTTTTTGTTCAATAGAAAAATATCTTTTGAAATTCAGGGTGTAAGTTACAAAAGTAACCATAGTTTTCTTTTACTGTAGTATAAGAAAAACAATGTTCATTTTAAATTTCCAAATAATTACTTAGATTAAATGCAACTTTAACTGCAGAGACCTGGCTATGGAGAAACCATAGTTTTCTTTCACTGTAGTATAAGAAAAACAATGTTCATTTTAATTTTCCAAATAATTACTTAGATTAAATGCAACTTTAACTGCAGAGACCTGGCTATGGAGAGTGTAGTAAAGCCATTAATAACTTGTTATCATTGCCCTCTAATTAAAAATATATTTATAACAATAAAAACATCATATTATTGTCACTCCCAGTAGATATATCTGTACTCATGAAATATTTAAAGGAAGCCATATTGAAACATTTAAATGATGACATTTCTGTAACTGTACTTGCAGTTCAATAATTAAAATCATGACTGTTTAACTACATTATTTGGCCATATGATAAAAATATATATACAACAAAAAACAGTAATATTGGCAATTAATTAGAATTAAAAGTTGATTAATGTCAATAATTTCCAAATACTGTAAAATGAAATGAAAGATCAGCTAATATTATGTTTTTAGTTTAAAATGCAGAATATAAATATAATGTCATTTACTTTTATTGGTAAATAAACAGGAAACTTACTTTAAACTACCACTTATAATTTGGATTAATATTGATTTCCAAAAGCTTATATATTTTGTTCTCCCAAAACTTAGTTTATTCCTATATAAATCTGGTTAATTTATTCTTTCTATTCTCCATTTTTATCAGAAATTTTACTACAGATAGTAAATTAGCATCATTTTATGCTGCCCAATGATCTTAATATGCATATTTTTCCAAATCGATGATGAATATACCCTCAAAATGAGAAAACGTTTACCTGTACCTATTATCATATTTTCCTATTGACTCTAAGAAGTTATCAGAAATTTATATATTCATCTGGTTATACTACAAATTTGGAAAATGAAAAGGAGTTTTTATTACTTTTACTCTTGTTAGAGTAAGAAATCTAACATTATATGATTTTAGATTATTATATTAACTAGAATTCAGAGTATCAAACTGAGGGCATAAAATATTTTTTGGCTGCAAACTTATCTAGACTCAGTGGTAAAGCTAGATTGATGACTGTTTATAGTAGTGATAATCCCTGCAAAATCAGTCATTAGCACAGTTAACAACTAATTTGTTGGAGTGTTAACTGCCCTTGGCCTTGCCTCAAACTGTTAGCAAACTAGTCATTAACTGCTGGTTACAATTGATTTCTTGGGGCTCTATTTAACAGAAATTTGATTTCAATTCAATACCCACTGAGGCTAATTTTGGTTCAGTAAACAAGTAAGTCTCTTTTCTTAAGGTTAACTTGATACAATACTTTTCTTCTATGATATATCATAAGACATTTCTCAAAAGTCAATGAATATATGGAATAAGTGTGATTACTCTATATATAACTAGATCAATGTGTTTGCAACCTACGTGGCAGGGCTGACAGACAATATAGGACAAGAAAAACATTGAAGAGTAAAATGTCTTCAGTTTAATACGTTCATATACTACACGTTTCCAAAGGCACCCCTAGTAAATGAAACCATAGTACATACTTCAAGGCTTATTATATTACTCCTCTTGTTAACTGTAACAAAAGCAGTGGCTAACAATAATTAAGTTTAAAAAATGTCTTATTTCACTATGAATAATCACAAGACCCCAACATGTTACCATATTACAGAGTTCGATCAATCATGTTTGATTTCCACATAAAAACCATCATTCATATACTTCCTCTAAAGAGTGCTCTTCAGTCTAAGACTTAAATCATTCATTCATTCATTCTTTCATTGAATTCAACAAATAGATATTGAGTATGATCTTTGTGATAGGTATTGTTTATATTCAAAAAAATAATTTGAGGAAATTTAATTTCTAGTGGGGTTAACAAACACAATCAGTAAACATGAAATGAGATAAAAAATGTATACTAGAAAATAAATCTTATAAAAGGGGAAATAGGAAAAGGTGTATAAAAGGTGGTTATGTTGGAGTTTGAAATTAAACATAGAGTTGTTGGAGTAGGCTTCAGTGAGAAATAGTTTCAACAAAGACAGGAAGGAGGTAAGAGAGTTAGCTCTCTATTGGGAAAAGAATAATCCAAATAGAAGGAATAGTCAAAGCAATGTCATTACCTTTTCATGTAAAATATTCACAAAATGAAATTTACCATATATACCATTTTTAATTGTACAATTCAAAGCATTGAGTATATACACAATTTTCTGTAGTCATTACCACTATTTCCAAATGTTTCATCATCCAAAACAGAAACTCTGTAATAAACACTAAGCAATAATTTCCAAATACCCCATCTGAAGCCCCTGTTAAACCCAAATCTTCTTTGTCTTTATGAATTTACCCATTTTAGATACTTGATTATAAGTGGAGATATGTGATATTTGCCCTTTTTAACATAGCATGTTTATGATGTTCATTTATTATAGAATATATCAGATCTTCATTGCTTTTATGATTGAATGATATACCAGTGTTTTTGTTTATCTGTTAATAGATAGGATAATAATAGGTTATTTCCACAATCTGGTTATTGTGAATAATTCTGTTATGAACATTAGTGTACAAATATCTGGGTCCCCATTTTTAATTCTTTGGGGTATATAACTAGGAGTGAAATTTCTGGGTAATATGGTATTTCTATCTTTAATTTTTTTGAGAAAAAACAAACTATTTTCCACAGCAGCTCTCTAACATTTCTTAATTTCCTTTTTAAAAAAATGATAATCGTTCTCCCCTGAAACAAATCGTACATTTTATGTTAATAATTAAAGGTAAACTTTAAAAAAAGAAAAAAGCTACACAAGACAATAACAAAAAAATATTATTATTATTATTATTTTTAAATAACCCTTCTGGGTGCCTGGGTGGCTCAGTGGGTTAAAGCCTCTGCCTTCAGCTCAGGTCATGATGTCAGGGTCCTGGGATTGAGGCCCATGTCAGGCTCTCCGCTCAGCGGGGAGCCTGTTTCCTCCACTCTCTCTGCCTGCCTCTCTGCCTACTTGTGATCTCTCTCTCTGTCAAATAAATAACTAAAATCTTAAAAAAAAATAACCTTTCTAATGGATGTGAGGTGACAACTCATTGTGGTTTTGATTTGCATTTCCCTAGTGATTCATAAAGTTTAACATCTTTTCTTGTGCTTATTGGACACTTACATATCTTATTAGGAGAAATGTTTATTCAAGAACTTTGCCCATTTTTGAATCATGTTGTTGTTGAATTTTGAGAGTTTTATATATAGTCTGCATCTTAATCCCTTATCAGATAAATGATTTGCAGATATTTTTTCCCATTGTGGGTTTACTTTTTTTTACTTTCTTCATAGTGTCCTTTGATGCACAATTGTTTTTGATTTTGATGAAGTTCAATTTATCTTTTATTCTGTTGCCTGTGATTTTGATGTCATATTCAAGAAATCACTGCTAAAGCCAAGATTATGAAAATTTCTCCTCTTTTCTTGGAAAAGTTTTATGAAATTTAATTATTTGACCCATTTTGAGTTAATTTTTGTACATGATGTGAGAGTACAAGTTCATTCTTTTTTGTAAGGTAAGGATCCAACTTAATTTTATTTATTTATTTTGGCATATGGATGTGCAGTTTTCCTAGATTTGCGTGTTGAAAAGACTGTCCTTTCACATTATTTGGTCTTGTATTCTTGTTGAAAATCAATTGATTATATATGTAAGGGTTTATTTCTACAGTTTCTAGTCTATGCTATTGGTGTATATGCCACTACCATCCAGTTTTGATTACTGTTACTTTGTAGTTAGTTTTGAACTCAGGGAAATGAGGAAATACAAATCTTTCATCTTTATCTTTTTCAATTTTGTATTTGTTTTTGTAGAGTTTTTGTTTTGTTTTATTTCATTTGCTATCTGTGCTACCTTGTGATTTAATCAAATGTTTGCATCTTCTCATAATTTATATGTTGAAACCCTACTTCCCAGTAAGATGGCAATTGGAAGTGAGGTCTTTGGAAGGTAATTACAGTTATATTATTTTATAAGGAAGAGACCCTCATGCTGGTATTAATGATCTCATAAAAAGGAAAGGAGATATGAGACCTTGCTCTCTCAGTACACACACCAGGAAAGCCATGTCAGGACATAAAAGGAAGAGGGTTCTCAAAAATTTTGACCATGCCAACACCCTAATTTCTGACTTACAACTTCTAGGACATGGAGAAATAAATGTTTGTTGCTAAAACCACCCAGTGTATGGTATCCTGGTATTGTAGCCTGAACTGACTAAGCTGCACATGAATTTTAGCAAAATTTTTTCTATTTCTGCAAAAATTTTTCATTGAGTTTTTTATAAGGATTGCATTGAATTCATAGACCTCTATGTAAAGTATTGCGATCTTAACAATATTGTCTTCCAACCTATAAAATATGTGTTTTCTTTATTTTTTTCAGCTATATTTTATAATTTTAAGTATAGGGATATTTCACTTCTTTGGTTAATTTTATTTCTAAATATTTTATACTTTTAAATGTTATTGTAACTGCAGTTATTAATTTTCTTTTTGAATCATTCATTGCTGGTGTACACAAGTACAACTGATTTTTGACTATTCATTTTGTATTCTACAAGTTTGCTGAATTAGTTTCTTGGATCTAACTTTTTTGTGTGTGTAAGTACTTCAGGATTTTCTACAGACAAGATCATGTTATCTGTTAACATGTATATCATGTTATACAGAGAAAATTTTGCTTCTTTTTCAGTTTGAATATGTATTCTGTGTTTTTCTTGTCTAACTGCTTTGACTAGAAAGTTGAGTCTATTTTAAAGTGGTAATAATGGGCACCCTTTGTCTTGTTCCTGACCTTAGAGGAATGTTATTAGTCTTTAAACATTTATATGATAATAGCTGTGGGTTTTAAATATATAGCCTTTATCACATTGAGTAACTTCCCTTCTAGTCCTAGTTGTTGAGTGTTTTTATCCTGAAGAGGTTTTGTATTTTCTCAAGTGTTTGGGGGTGGGGGAGATATACCCATCTCCTTCATTCTATTACTGTGCTACTACATTGATTGATTTTGTATGTTGAACAATCCTTGAATGACTAGGATAAAAACCTGCTCATCATGGTCCATAATCATTTTAATATGCTGGTGGATCTGGTTTGCTATTATCTTATTGAGGATTTTTGTATCTCTATTCATTAGGAATATTTCTTGCAATTTTCTTTTCTTGTAATGTTTTTATCTGGTTTTTCTATCAGAGTGATGCTGGTATCATAGAATGAGTTAGTAAGTGTCCTCTCCTCTTCAATTATTTAGAAGAGTTTGGGAGGAATTTTTTATTTCTTAGTAAGTGTTTGGTAAAATTCATCAGTGAAGCAACATGGTCCAGAAGTCTTGTTTGTCAGAAAGTACTTGATTACCTATCAATCCTTTGTATATTATGAATCATTTCTTTTTTACTGCTTTCAAAATTCTCTGTCTTTGGGTTTTAACAATCCAGCTATTTTTCTCAGTGTGCGTTTCTATTGGTTCATACTGGCTGGAGTTTGTTGTTGTTGTTGCTTTTAGTTTCTTGAGTATATATATTCACATTTTTCAACAGATTTGAGGAGTTTTCAACCATTATTTCTTCAAATATTTGTACTGTACCTTTCTCTCACTCTCTTATGAAATATATATATAATACTATTTGTGTCATATAGCTCTCTTAAACTATTTTTTTCATTGTTTTTTTTCTTTCAAGTCCTCAAATCTTGATCATTTCAACTACTTTATCTTTAAGTCTACTAACATTTTCTTACACCTGCTAAGATCTGCTACTGAACCCTCTTGAGAAATTTTTCTTTTCAGTTATTGTGCTTATAGTTCCAGAATTTCTGTTCAGTTCCTTTTTATAATTTTTATCTCTTTATTTATATTCTCATTTTTTATACATCACTTTCCTGATTTTCTTTACATTTTTATCTGTGATTTCCTTGAGCTGACTGAGCATATTTGAGAAATTCAAGTTGTTTTAATGTCGTTGACTAATATTTCAAATGCCTGGGTTTCCTCAGATATAATTTCTGTCATTTTTGTTTTCCCATTATTGGACCATATTTTCCAGTTTCGTGTGTGTGTGTATTTATAATATAGTTTTATCTACATATGTTTTAGTTTCATGTATATATGTGTGTGTGCGTGTGTAGACACACACACACACACATATATATATAATTTCTCATGTAGAAATGAGAATTGAGAATTGAATTGAACATTCAGATTATTATAGTAACTTTGGAAATCTGATTCTTTAACTCCTCAGGGATTTCTGATTTCCATTTGTTAAAGTCTGGAGTTACTACTCTTGACATTTCCAAACTATTTTTGCATAGTGTATATGATTTGTTGTGTACAGTCACTGATGCTTCTGTTCTGTTATCTTTCCAGTCTGCTAGTGACTTAACTAAGATTTTCTTAAATGTTTGGTTCCAAAAAGGAAAAAAAAATAATGTACTGACTCTAAAAATTTTTGAGAGATGTTTCTGTTAAAGCTACTGTGGTCAGAGAGTTGAGACCAAAGCAAGCATCTCTACAATCCCTCAGTACTGCTAACTAACAAGTGCACAACTCCAAATTTTTGGAGACCAAGGGCCCTTCTCCCTGCTCTTGCACCAACCAGCTGCTCCCAGAGTTCAAGCACTCCAACTGTCAACTTTTCATGGCTGAAGAATAGGTATGGTGACGTGTTCATGGATACTACTCTCTTTCCTTAGATAGCATTTTTTTCATTCCTCCCAACTTCCCTAGTTGTTATAAGTGTCCAAGTAAGTTCAATTCAGAGTTCTGAATTATTTGATTCCGGTCTTTCTTTCCAGCTCATTGGTTGCTTTTAGTGGAAGAACCATGTGTAGAATTTCCTACTCTGCCATTTTGGATATTTTCAAAGAAAATTTCAAAATGAACATGCTTAGGGGCACCTGGGTGACTCAGTAGGTTAAGCGTCTGACTTTGGCTCAGGTCATAATCTCAGGTTTCTAGGGGATCAAACCCCATGTTGAGCCCCCCACATCAGTCTCCATGCTCATAGAAGAGTCTAATAGTCCCCCTGCCTCTTCCCTCACTCCTGTGTGCTCTCTGTCTCTTAAGTAAATAAAATCTTTAAACAAAAAAGAATATGCCTATTTTAGGAAATAGTTCTTCATGAGTCAATCATATTTTTGTGCATCTCATAAGCAAAGTCATTTTTATTCAGGATTATATTTACAATAGTCTTTGTACAACAGACACCCTTGAAAGATAGAAATGTCTAGGTTTGTTTGCTCTACATTATAATGTCAGTGTCTCCCTCTGGAAAAAAATTTTAGACAGCTAGCTTATAGCCCATTTTTAAAAATTGGGATTTTTTAAGTTCAGGGTTTCTCTATCATATCACAGCCCATTCTATGTGCAGGCATCATCTGGTTCTTGGCATGCTGCCCTCTGTGCTTTAGCCTTGGGGAATGAGTTAAGAAAATGTGTTATTTTAGCTACTGTTATCACTGTAATAAACTTTTGTTGTTGTTGTTTCTGACATAAAAGTCTTAGATTTTTGTGTGTGTGTGTGATTTTATTTACTCATTTGACAGAGAGAAACAAGGCCAGAGAGGGAACACAAGCAGGGGGAGTGAGAAAGGGAGAAGCAGGCCTCCTGCCAAGCAGGGAGCCCAATGCAGGGCTTGATCCCAGGACCCTGGGATCATGACCTGAGCCAAAGGCAGATGCTTAATGACTGAGCCATCCAGGTGCCCCCAAAGTCTTAGATTTTTAACCAGCTTCTATAGAACTCTAGCAAGCTAACTTGTTAAATTACCAGTTGGGTAATATCTCTGACCCTGCGGTTGTTAAATGTCTGGTGTGTTTGAGAAACAATGGGGATCCCAGTGGGAATTAGAGTAAAAAGTGGTAGGAGGGATTTGGGGGTTGATGTCAGAGAAGGAAGTAGAGGCTACTGGAAGGAAACATATAACTGTAATGAATGAAATGGGAAGCTGCTGAAATGTTGTAGGAAACAGTGATATGATCTGACTGAAGTTGTAAGAGGTTCATTCTGGCTGCTATAGTTGAGCAGTTTACTGAGTGTATTTGGTAAACTGGATAATGGGTGGTATTTGGCTAATGACTATAAGGAAAAGGGTATTGTCAAGACACATGCAACTGTCAGCACCTGGAATGTCTGTAGGTAGAGCAGGTTTAGGTAATAAGGTCAGGAATTCAGTTTTGATATGAGATGTAGTGTTTGAGATGTTTAGGAGTTATTCAGGTCAAGTTGTCATTAGACAGTTGAATATAGTTTTGGGCTGGAGATAGCTATTTGGTAATCAGCATATGAATAGTGTTTAAACTATTGGACTATACAGATGTCTTTGAGCTTCATTCAGCCTAGAATTCTACACTGGCAGCTTTGTATTCTGGCTTTCATTTTGGTGTGTGTGTGTGTGTGTGTGTGTGTGTGTGTGTGTTATCATCAATTGTTGATCTCATTTTTACTCTTTGTAAGGTAACCTATATTTTGGGGGCATCTGGGTGGCTTAGTTGTAAAGTGTCTGCCTTCAGCTGAGGTCATGATCCTGGAATCCTGGGATCCAGCCCCACATAGGGCTCCCTGCTTGGTGGGAAGCCTGCTTCTCCCTCTCTCACTCCCCCTGCTTGTGTTCCCTTTCTAACTCAGTTTCTATCTGTCAAATAAATAAATAAAATCTTAAAAAATAAAAAGTAACCTATATTTTCCTAAAACTGCTTTTAAGGTTTGCTTTTTGTCTTGATTTATCAGAAAGTTTCCTATAATTATCTACATATGGATTACTTTGTTATTCATCCAGTTTGAAGTATGCAAATCTTAAATCATGGGTCATCTTTAATTAACACTCTTGATCATAATCTCTTTTCATTGCTGCTTTTGGGTCTTTAGTTGTATATAATTTAGACCACTTCACTGTGCTTTACATTTTTTACTATATCTTCATTGTTTTTCAACTTTTGTTCTTTAGTAATTAATCCTAAATATTTTCTTATTATCTATATTCATTTTAATTCATATGCAATTCACATAGAGTCATTTTGTTCTACTGGTTTTCTATATGTTGTCTTATGTCCTTGTGTGGGTAGCTATGCTTGTGTTCATATTTTATAATTTGAAAATTGTTCTAGAACTATTTTGAAGACCAGAAAGATATCTTCGTCCAGGAAAATGTGCTGCTTTATTCTAAGGATACAGAGGGCAATCACCCAGTATCATCTCAAACCAATATCAGAAATTAATAGGATTTGAAAATTCACTGCATTGTCTGTATTATTCTGAGTTGTTGTTTTTTTTATAGTCTTAGTGCATTCATTGTGTCTCAACCCATGATGAACTGGCGCACTGGCTGTCCCCTTCTAGCAGGACTTAGAATTAAATCCTTCTCCCCGCTGTTCCTGGGAGTCTGTTAAAAACTTTACTCTCCCTCCTGACTTCCAGCCACCAGCTCCAGAATTAAATTCCTTCAGGAGAAAAGCAGTGTCTATTGCCAGGTTCATCTCTGTAGTTTTGCTCCTTTCTAGCGTCTTTGGTAATTCTTTGATATCTTTTTAATGCTCTAGAGTCTTCAATTTCTCAAGAACATTATTGTTGTTATCATTGAGCTGTAATCCTCTGAATGAGGGTTGTGTCAGATTATTTATTCATCACTATCAAAGAGAGTACCATGAGTTTTCAATCAAAGCCCTGGTTTTATAATTATTTAATCAGAAAATTAATCTAAGTTGCATACATAACAGTGACACATGTCAATAGCTTGTCCAAAATACCCAGGTCAGTGGTAAATGTTTTTAGTGGGTACTGTGTATATATGCACACACACACACATGCTCACACACATATACATACATATATATACACACATACATATAATATATATGTTATATGTGTATGTATATATATTCACACACACCATCTTTGGTATCTCCCTGCTAATTTGATTGGAGTTTAATCTCTATTTACTGATTGTCTTCAGTTCTTCAAACTATCATTTTACTTCATGTTCTCTGATACTACAGAGCACAAGACAACTATGAAAATTATCACAAATTAATGTAATGGCTCAAGGGGATATCATTGGTTAAAAGTTAATGGGATGAAAAATTCAAGAAAGATATAAAAATTGCAGCTAGTGTTATCTAGGCAAATGTTAGAGATTATATTTGTAAATAGAATAATAAAGCTATGTAGTGCTTATTTTTCAAGATATTATTTTGCTGGCAATAGAAACATAAAAGGTTATGCTGCACCTTTTACATATATCTGAATACATAAAGAAATCATCCTTTTGATTTCATACTAATGTGTATGTCTCTGTTTGAGTAACTTTTAACTCTCTATTTTTGGTTTTCACAAATATCCTACTCTTCAGATAAACTCAACACCTAAATTGCAGATGCCATACATTTTAAACTGTGATGCTGTGATCAGAGAAATCAGCATGACTAATTATAGAAGCCTTCTCCTGGCATGTAAATTTGAGAAGGCCATAGTGTGTCTTCTCTGTCCTTGAAGACATGTTCAGTGATCATAATTCAGCAAGTCTCTTTAATTTTATTCATTTTTGTTTTATAGTATTCCTATTCTTTTCTAGAGTAAAGCTGTATACTTCTTTTACTTTTTGCCTGAAGCAAAGTGTGAGTATTTGATTTATCTTCTGTACTTGTCTTTCTTTTAACAATATGAACTTTTTCTCAGACAAGTGCAATGCCGTGTGTGACCCCACAGGGAAACAGTTTTCTTTTTAAGGAATGTGTACAAAGTACTTAATAAGTCATGTCATTCCATGATTTACTGTATATTATATTTTCTGTGACTACAGTTAACTTTCTTGGTCTCTAGATGCCAACATTTTAATAAAAACAAGACACTTTCAACAAAATGTCAGAAACAAAGTGATCAAAGTGCTGTGGGAGCAGTTTGGCAACAGTTTGAGCTTTGAATTTCCTATTCAGTTTCCAAAACATTCACTTAAAAAGCATTTATTGAAGCTGAACTGCCTTTATCAGCCTGATCAGAGCTCCATAAAGAGCATGCATGATTCAACTGCCTTCCCAAGCTTTAAAAAATATAACTTTGATATATGCCTCACAAGTGCAGCACAATAGTTTTCATGCTCACGTTTGTTAAGATTTAGTGCAGCCATTAAAGAACAGAAGGGCTCTTTGGTGGCAATCCTCAGACATACCAAATATCCCAAAGCAAAACCTTCTACAAATCAGAGATTAAGGTACTGACAAAAATTTCCACTTGGTTGCAGTTTTCCTCTTTAAACTTTATATCAGGAGTGACTATCTTTTCGATCAAATCTCTCGGGGAGGTGAATAGATACGTTTTTTCCTCTTGGAGGAAAATATCAACTGAAAGATAAAAAGTGACATTTTATGTGCCTTGTCCCGGAGTCAGTCGATTTATTTAAAAAACGGTATGTGAGCCTGACCTATACATGAAGTTTGTGGCATGTCTCTTGTCAAGTATTGATCACTTAAGACTTTACTGTTTGCCTACTGCAATATAGCTAATAATCTCTTTTTATTTAGTTTGTGGCTTTGAATTCTTATCATGGCTTTTCTGATTTCTCTGGGACCTATTAGATCTCACTTTTGCTGTGCAAATGGCTATGGAAATTAAGCTTGCTGAAGCACTTTTCCTGGGCAAACACTCTTTGTTTTCCATCAGTTTATGTGTCAAGTGGTTTGCATGCAGATAGGGTACATTTGGAAGCAGCGGGTGCTATCAATCTTCATGACTTTGCTATACACACCATTTCACCTCTACCTGTTTCAGTGGGAGATTGTAAAGGATGGCTGAGCAATCAAGCTATTCCCCTTGACTGACATCAGGTATTTCTATCTAATTCACCTTAGCACTTTGGGGTCAGTGCTGGGTGCTTAGAAGAATTGGGCTCTAGGTGATATGATCAAATGTTTTCCACATTTTGATATATTTGCCAATTCTGTTAGCTTTCAAAATTGTGTTTTTGAATTTTATTCACAGATAAGAAGCAAAAGTGAATTTTTTTTGCTTACTTATATACTCTACTAATTATTATCCAAAATTTTGTGCATGAATATACAATAACTGTTTTACTTTCTGTATGAATTCATTGAGTTATCTGTCATGGAACTGAGAAGAAACAGTAAGCTGCAAAAATGAGCCATATTTATAAGAGATATTAGACTTAATTTCTTTGCATTCTAACATGATCTACAATAAATTAAACTTCAATCTTTTCAAGGTAGTAGTTGATACAGATTGAGGAAATTATCATGTATATTCAGTAAAAATCCCATTACATAACATATTCTTGTGTGTGTGTTTGTAAAAATGTATGTTTTTGTATATATTGTTATTCTTATTTTTATTATTAACAGATTTAGAGAACAAGACAGTTAAAATCTTGGTTTTCACCTTCTAATGCTAGCCTCATAGGCATCATGCAAAAGTTTTTCTAATGTCCTGCCTGGAAAAGCAGAAAAAACTGAGGAGCATGCATAGGGTTTAATTAATTGACCTTAACATGAGATAGGGATATATATATGTATATTCCATACATATATATATGTATCCACATAGAAAGAGAAATGTTATTCTATCATGTATCTAGTTAATGAATTGATCAATAGTGTTCAGAATTATACATTACCATTTAGGATGTCTGTTACTTGCAGATCATATCTCAAAAAAATAACAATATTTGGCAATGTAATATCCATAAGTTTTCATTTTTTTAATTGAAATGATATTGGTATCAAAATCTTATAGGAAATACTGTAGATAGAAGGGTAAAGCAGTGTGTTTACTTTTTAATTTGGAAGTCACATCTAATTACCATCTGCATTTTCTAGCCATATTTGAGTTTAAATATTAGGAGCATATTGCATATGACAAAACTGAGTGGGAATAATAAAGGAAGAAGGTAGAGTTTTAACAGCTTCACATATTCTAATCAATAATGAAATAGATTCAAACTCAACCCAAATTAATGCAGAATTCTTTAGTATTCCATATGTTCCAATGCTTTGGTTTATAAGTAAATATATTTATATTTGTAAGTAAATATATGTAAAAATAAAACTTATCACTCTTAATTTTGAATTGATGACCAACTTAGAATCGTGAAAAAACTGTATTTTAATATGTATATGTTTATACACTCTTTAATGCAAATCTATAATTCATGATTCTCTCTTACTGCAAACAAGAGCTACCAACTAGAATCTTTTAGGTAGTATACTCTAAAGAATATATGCCATTTACATGACATTAATGACTGCATTAAAAATAATAGTTCCTAGTGTTAAAAATTTAAACACTCTTAGAATATATATACTGTTTCCATTATAGTATATTTATAATTTAGCCTTATTATGTCTAAATAGATTCTTTTTTTCTCTCTCTCTTTTTTAATTTTTATTTTAATTTTATTTTTATTCTGGCATAGTTAACATACAATTTTATATTAGTTTCAGGTATAAAATGCAGTGATTCCACAATTCCATATATTACTCAGCACTCATCATGGTAAGTGTACCCTTAATCCCTTTTACCTATTTCACCCATTCCCCTCACCCACTTCCCCTCTGGTAATCATGGTTCTTTTCTACAGTTACAGAGTCATACCTATAGCGTCTATTTTTGGTCTGAGTAATTACATTCTTAATAGAGTCAAATTAATAAATATTTACTGTGGGTAGTTAAAATGTGTAACTATAATTTTTTGTGACACTGTTTACCCTTTGTATCTTCCTTTATTAATACTTGGACATCTAAAACTATATCTATTATCAATCCCTTTCTTGAGGACTGCTTTTCCTCTTCAACTGATACTCTAAAAGTCTGATTATGTGGTAAAACTAGGGAACAGTCATATTATCATGTAACCTTTGGAGATAGTTGGTCAATTGAGAGATAGGCAGTAGGTATAAGCTGAACAATCAGAGTTATTTGTTGGAACTTTGCCAGGGGATAAGCAACAGATAAATCTTATTTTTGTGTGAAAATGAATTTTTACCACATTGCATACTTATGGTGGTATATGGCCTATGGTAAGTTTCAGTTGTTATTCTTATTTTTATTATTAACAGATTTAGAGAACAGGACAGTTAAAATCTTGGTTTTAACCTTCTAATGCTAGCCTCATAGGCATCATGCAAAGTTTTTCTAATGTCCTGCATGGAAAAGCAGAAAAAACTGAGGAGCATGCATAGGGTTTAAGTAATTGACCTTAACATGAGATAGGGATATCTGGCATGATTCCTTAGAAAATCTTATATATCCCAGTCCTTCTGAATATACTGGTCCTGAAGAAATGGGCCATTCATCCACATAATGCACTAACATACCCTTCTTGCCTGAGATACTACAGAGTTGTTTCCACTGTAATGGTATATAACCCCTTTCCTAATCAAGATCTGTGCCCATTTCCCATTAGGCCTATAACTAGCATTGAGTTATAACACTCTCTGCTGAAGATATGCTGGACCTTATCAGAAAAGAGAGGGAAAAGGACTGAAACTTAAAGGATCTGCAAGACTGAGCTAGTATGTACCACCAGCAAGTAGGAAAGTATGTGATTGAATTTTAAAGTTTCTTAATCCAGGGAGACCTTATTGATTTAGGAGCACTGACCTGGAATATAGGATTTAACAACTTGGGGAAAAAACAAGGGTGCAGACTTGCTAGCTAGTAGGATAACTTTATAAAAACATGAAAAAAGTAGTGGCCTACTCTAAGTGACTTTGAAATGTTAGAATTGACATTTCATACAGTGAAATAAGGATTAATATATCCAGAAATCAGGCTTACTGGAGTGGCTACTTTATATTAAGTCCCAAAACTTGTGTGATGATTATATTGAAGACACAGTAAATACACCATTTATCATGTTCCTTAGGAATATGTTTGTGAGAAGGGCATCAGTATCACCAAAATTTGATGTTGTCTATCCATGTAGGTCACTCCTGACTATATGAGTGGCCATTATGGAAGCTTACTGATAGCAACAGGATGGTAGGACTCTGAATCAATGGCACCTAACTATCAAAAAATCAAATGGATGCAATTATTGTGATATATTGCAAGGTCAAAAGAGCAACCATTGGAGTCTAACCTAAAGATAGTATTAGAAATAGTATCTGTAATTATAGAACATGACACCCCAAAGAAAAATAATTGGATAGTCTACATGGAAACTACTCATTTTTTTAATATTCAGTAAAAGAAAAAGTAACTGACCTGCAGGCCAAAGGATATTACCCAAACAAAAGTAAACAAAAGTCACATCTCTTTGCCAGTTATTGGTACTAGGACTGTTTTTGGATTCAGGTTCTGTGATTTAGGAATTTGAATCTCAGGAAGAAGGATCCTGCAACATAGTACCTGCATACAACTCAGATAACTATATGCTAGAAAAGGGAAAATGCTCAAATAATTTTGGGATTTAAGGACACAGGAACGAATTCCTTTAATAACTAAGGACATGGAAAATTATTAATAGCACCCTTATTAGATTAGGCAAATAAATAGTACATGTAATAAATAGAATTGTGTCCAAGATTTACCTTTCACTGTCCCCATTGGTCCTGTAATCCACCTATCGGTCATTTTCTTGCTCCATGAACTTATAACTAGAATAGACATAATTGGTAATTGTCATAGGGTCCTTGGCCTGTGAGACAAGTGCCATCATTACGGCAAAGAGGAGGTGGAACACTCTTTAATTTATTCCCCTGGCCATGATGAAGAGAGTAAATTTAAAAACAAAACAAATTTTAAAAAGCCAGTATCTTTTCCTGAGGCCATTATAGACTAGATTGCCACTTTTGAGTATAGAGGATGAAGGGATTAGGTCATGTCTTCATTTAATTCTCCAGAGAGATACTGAAGAATGACAGTAGATTACCACAGATATAAGCAAGTAGTATCCCCAAGTGCAGCTACCTTAAAAGATGTGAGTTTTGCTAAAGAAGATTAATATAGCCATGTGTACATGGTATGTGTCCATTCATTTGTTGAATGTGTTTTGTTTGTTTTTCTCTCCTTATATGAAGAAAGGAAAAGAAGCAGGTCATGTTCACATGGAATAGGCTATAGTATATATTGTATGTTAATACCAGGGGTTTGCTAACTCTTTCACCCTCTGTATTAACTGAGTACAAAAAGACCTTCACTACTTGGTCATCCCTCAGACTATCATCTGGACTCTCTCTCTCTATTGTTGACTTCTTGCTAATCAGACCTGCTGAGAGGGAGTGGAGTACCAAGTGGGACACCTTAATTATTCAAGCCTCTGAGGATGAGATATAAACCCAATACAAATTTGACTACAAAATCATTAAAATTTTTAGGAGACCAGTGATCAGTAGAAGCATGTTGAGACATTCCTCCAAAGGAAAAATTAGCATATCTTGCACTTATCACCATGAAGAGGGACCTCAATGTGTGTTAGGCTTCTTCAGGCCCAGGAGGCAGCATATTACACACCTGGGAATACTGCTCCATACCATATATTGGGTGATATGAAAAGCTGCTAGCTTTTTAGGGGTCCAAAGCAAGAAAGGATTCTTCATCAGGCTCAGGTAACAGTGAAAGCAGCTTCGATGCTTGAGCCCTAAATTTCAGCAGAGAGTAGTATTAGAGGTATAAATGATAAGAAAAGACTCTGTGTGGAGTTTAGGACAGCTCTGAAGGGAAAACTGTGTGGAATAGCAGACAGTCTTCAGCTGTCAGCTCCTTCATGGATACCTTCCCTTCAGAGAGCAACTTCCCCATAGACACATTCCTCTTAGGGATGCAGGGATATAACCCAGAACAATCTAAAGGAGTTGATCAAGGCTCCATTAGGCAGCACAATTTCATCTCAGAGTTGACTTCCTGGGGGGAATTTCACTGGCAATAATTTTGTGGTTTTTTTTTTTTAATTTCTTAATATAGTTGATTAATTTAATGGCTTTTAAGCTAAATTTTAGAGAACACAAGATTAATTTACAGTAAGCTCAATTATATTAATTAGGAATAAACTCAAATTTTCATTTAGCTGGATTTTGTTTGCTAATATTTTAAGGCATTTGCATCAAGTTTTCTTTGTGAAATTGGCCTATTAATTATCTTACTACTACTGTCCTTGTTCAATTTTTTATAAATTCATAATTTTTTTTAATTTTAAAATTAAAATTTTAGTTTAAAATTTTTTTAATTAAAAAAGTTTTTAACTCATGAGTGGTTTGGAAGACTCCCCACTCTTTCTATGTTTGAAGAAAATGTGTTATTTTATTGTTATTATATAATTTTATATTATTAATTCTATTGATAATTACTTAATTATACTGGTCTTTAAGTGTTTGGCATAATTCATTGAAAAGTCATCCTGTTCTGGGGGTCTTCCTTGGAATATTTTAATTATTTAATATACTTTATATTTCTGCTATTTCTTTTGTATTTAATTTAGCAAGAAATATTTTTTCTAGAAATTTATTCCCTTCCTTTAATGGTTCAAATATATTTGCATATTTTTTAGGATTCTGACTATATCAATGTTTATAGCACTATAATTCTTTTTTTACTACAGACACTGGTCAGCTGTACTTTTTTAAATAAGTCTTTTCATATTTGTGTTAATTTTATCAGTTTTGTCAAGGAACAATTCTTTTTTGATTGGATCTATTATATTTGAGTTCTAACTTATTATTAGTTCTAATTATATTCTTTATAATTTTACCATTACTTTCAGCAGAGATTTGGACAGAATATCTTTCTACATTAGTGATTTCCATTATTATATTATATATATATATATATATATAGTACATTATAAGATTTTTGAAACTGTGATTTTTTTCTTAATACCTGACACCCAATCAACATTTCTAAATATTTCTTGAGTACATAAATAAAATGTATACACTTTCTTAGGAATAATGTTTTATATGTACATTAACTCAAGTTTGTTATTTTTGTCATTCAGTGCTTCATAACCTAATTAAGTTTTCATCAAATTTATCCATTTGTAAGACAAACACAATAAATCTTTCCACTAGAATTTTGTATATGTAAATTTATTCTTATATCAATTAACAGTATTTGTTTTGTATACTTTTAAGTCATGAGGTTAGGTAAATTTTTATTTTTAGAACCATTGGTCTTCACAGTTATTTTTGGCAAGATTTTTTTTCAGTCTTATAATCATTCAGGTATACATAACCTTTTGTAGAAGGTTGAGAATTCATCTGTATATAGTGTATTTATTGTAGAATATTGAGGTTAGAATTTGTATGGGTTAGCAGTAGATTATTTAGTCAAGCTCTAGAAAAATTTTGATGAGGCAGTTATACTCAGTAATAGAATTATTGGAGTGTCTGCTGATGTGAGAAGTATAAACAGATAATTAAGAAATAGTTGATATGTTTTTCTGTCAAAAAACAATTTGGCAATGAAAACAATGATGTTTTCTAAACGTGAAATCAAGTGTTCAGCCTATTTCCATCCATTCTCTAAAACATTGTGTTTTTATGGTAAATAAAACTTGTGACACTTTTGTTTGTGTTTTATATGTTTTATTTTCAGAAAATGTCATTGATTTCTACAAAATATAGAATAACTCTCTAACATTTTTAGAATAATAATTTCAGGATGCCTGCAACAACTATAATAGGACATTAAAAAAAGAATAATTTTAAATTTTAAAAAAATAATTTTTAAAATAATACAATAAATACTAATATACCTCATATCTACCTTCCATTTTTAACACCTCTCCTAAAGATATTATTAAAATGTAAACACATATATAGAGCACTTTAAGTAGTAACATGAACTCAATCATTGCATTTCATTTGTGTTGTTGATTTTACTGAAATAATAGATAATTATTAAAAATTTAAGACCATTTTAAAGAATCACCAAAAAATATTAAAACTCAAGTATAATATAAAATAATTTTAGTACATTATTCATTCTCACTATTTGCCCTCATGTGTTTTTATTTATAAAAAATAATTAGGGATTGAATACAGTATTTGTTTTCCTCACAATTTTAATTTGAATAATTATATTATTCTAATATTGAAGTATTAATCAATTTATAGTTTTGCAACTCTAAGTACATGGACCTACTTTAAAATGAATATACTTTGAAAAAAATAAAATGAAATGAATATACTTTGGGGGTGCCTGGGTGTCTCAGTTGGTTAAGCCACTGCCTTTAGCTCAGGTCATGATCCTGGAGTTCCGGGCCACATCGGGCTCCCAGCTTCTCCTGCTTCTCCCTCTGACCTTCTCCCCTCTCATGCTGTTTCTCACTCACTCACTCTCTCTCTCTCTCAGATAAATAAAAAAAAAATCTTTTAAAAAATGAATATACTTTGTAACTGATACAAGTTTCAAAGAAATTACTCATTAAATAATGGATATAGGCAAGCACCTCACTGTCTTATTTAAGAAACCAATTCAGTCTTCAGTAATGCATTTACAGAAATTCCTGCTATAAAACCCACCTGCTTATAGATGGGTGATACTATCTGCTTATATATGAGGGGTAGGATCAACATTTAAGAATAATGCAATAGATAATTTGTTCTGAAAAGTAACTGTCCTATATATTTTTTAAATTGTGTTTTAAGGGAGCTCATAGAAAATAGTTGAAGTGGGTGAAAAGTCAAGAATAATTAAGAAAATGATAGTGTTAAATACCAACAAAGGAAATGCATCTTTCTTCCTATAATCTTTTTTCATTTTCCCCTTTACTTTTAAATGTCATCTCTGTTCTCCCATTATTTAGGATAGTACTTGAAAAAGTACAATTGTTAGATTGTTAGATAATTTGACGTATCCCTTTGATAAAATTGATGGGATAATTCCTTGTGCACAGCTTATTTAGATTGTGAGTCTATTTTCTGTAACTTAAATGAATCAAAATGTAATAAAATAATTGAGAGATGTCAGCTTTCTAAGGGGAATAGCTTAATTTACCTTTGGATTTCTTTGTCACCTTATGTTACAAAATCTTTTTTTTTTTGGTTGATGCTTTATAAGCAATTTGCCTATTTTATAGGTATATTCAAAGTCATACCATAATGAGATATGTCACAGGATAATTTATACCTTCATAACTAGTTACTTATACCAATCAGTTAATCCATATATTAAGGAAACTTTTATTTTTATTCTTTAACATTGATATTAAAATCACACATTTTTAATCCATAATGCATAATTTCAGGTTAAAATAGTTGTATTTAATCAATTGACATTCTTATTTGATTTAAAAGAGAGCAAGATATCTAGTTTACACATTTCATAGAACTAATACAAAGACTTGAAATAAAACACATTGTTTAAGAAATAAATTTTGTAAGCTTTCATAATATCAAATGTGTAATTTTAAAACCCAATGTTTTAACTCAAAAAATTTATCAAATTTTTAGGAAATTCAAATAAAAAAAGTTCTTCTAAATTGGAAATTTTATAACAGACAAGAAGTGAAGCCATTGGTAAAATGGCAATAAGCAACAAAAGAAAGTTTCAGGGTAGTGTCATTTATTTCATGAAATATTGATCATAACTTATTAAAAAGGTACTGAAAGAGACAATAGAGACACAAAATGAAAAAGATATGCCCCATATCATCAAAAAGAGACCAACCACATTGTGGAATGTAGGAGGTATAGAGACATGATTTGGGGGAGAAAAGAATCACAGGTTGTGTGGAGGGGAGAGATCTTGGTCATGGAGAAAGGAGAGAGAGAGGGAGAGAACAGGGCACAGGGCATTGCACAAGAAAAACATTTTCCCAAAACCATTGATGTAGAAAATGAGATGGGCTGGTAATTATAAGTTTTTATAAGCAGTGAAGCTCTAAGTCTGAAATTTTAGAAGTTTGTGCCATTGCCAGGGCCTGGATGGTATAGAGGTGCTCCTATGGAGAACAGAGACCCAGAAGTGGATAGCTTGCTCTAAGGATTCACTAGGTCACAAAGAAGAGACAGTCTCCCTTTTTGGAGTGCATTTGATTGAGATGGCACTGCCTTCCTGGAGACAAAGGAACTGGCTAGTGCCACTGATCTACCCCATTCTTAAGCATACAAGCAGAGACCACTAATGTGGGGAACTAGCCTGAACATCCGCTTTTTATTGCACATTACCATAAACCCCAAGCCACTGCATGTGCATGTGACTGCCATTTTGGATAAACCAGGCAAGTGCAGTGAGACTCTCCCCCAGAGGATCAACACAGGTCAGTCTCTATGACATAAAACACAAAAGCACTGCATAGCTGACAAGGCAGCTGATGCAAAGACAGGATGAATTCAGGGATCCGAGGGAAACCCGGACCTATGAGGGGGGATCATGGACTTCAGTAAGCAATATAGTGCCTACAGTGGAGGCATAGGCTGCTTACACTAATCCCTGCCTCCTTGCACTCCGCAGGTGTTTTTTAACCAGTGCAAGTGTGCAGGAGAGTCAGAGCAGCAAGAAGCCCTTCTCACAGAAGACCAGCACAAACCCCTGCACCCACCAAGTCTACTGACCATAGAATGCTCCAAAGCTTTAGCTCCAGGGGAAGTAGGACCTAGTATCTTTCTAACAGGAAAACCAAAACACACCTAGTTAAAACTCACCACACATTGGACAAGGTCCACTCCCCACTGCAAGCAAGGAGAAACTCTGCAGAGGACTGATGTGACAGAGCAACAAAAACACAACATGACAGTGCACACAGCATACACTAGAAGCACTACATGAAATGTCAGACCCTGAACAGTATATAACCTTTTCTTCATAAAGACATTACTCTCGACAGCAGGAAATGTAATACATTTTCCTAACACACAGAAGACAGACACCTAGACAAAATGCCAAGATGGAGGAATTCATTCCAAAAGAAAGAGCAAGAGGTCATGGCCAGGGATCTAATCTAAGCACACATAAGTAATATGCCTGAACCAGAATTTAAAACAGCAATCATAAGGATATTAGCCAGGCTTTAGAAAACCATTGAGCACACCAGGAAGTCCCTTACCACAGAGATAAAAAACCTAAAAACTAGTTAGGCCAAAATAAAAAATTCTATAACTGAGATGCAAAGCCAACTGTATTTAATGACCACAAGGGTGGAAAAAGCAGGAATGAATAAGTGATATAGATGATAAAATTATGGAAAATAAAAACAAAAGGGAAAGAAAATACAAATGTAGACTTAGGGAACTCAGTGGCTCCATAAAGCATGATAACATTCATATCATAGAAATCCTAGAAAAAAAGAGGTGAAAAGAGGAAGAAGGTTTATTTGAGCAAATTATAGCTGAAAATTTCCTATCCTGGGGAAGGAAATAGACATCCAAATCTAGGAGACAAAGAGAACGCCCATCAAAATCAACAAAAGCAGGCCAACACCAAGACATATTGTAGCAAAATTTGCAAAATACAGAGATAAGGAAAGAATCCTGGAAACAGCAAGGGAAAAGAAATCCCTAACCTACAAGGGAAGACATGTAAGGTTAACAGCAGATCTCTCTACAGAAACTTAGCAGGCCAGAAGAGAGTTGCATGAAATACTCAACAAGCTGAAGGGAAAAAATATGCAGACAAGAATATTCCATCTATTAGGGATGTCATTCAGAATAGAAGGAGAGATGGAGTTTCCTTGACAAAAACTAAAGGAGATTGTGACCATTAAACCAACCCTGCAAATAATATTCAATGAGCCTGGGAGGCTCAGGGGGTTAAAGCCTCTGCCTTCGGCTCAGGTCATGATCTCAGGGTCCTGGGATCAAGGCCCATGTTGGGCTCTCTGCTCAGCTGGGAGCTTACTTCCTCCTCTCTCTCTGCCTGCCTCTCTGCCTACTTGTGATCTCTTTCTCTGTGTCAAATAAATAAATCTTTAAAAAAAATATTTAAGGGACTGTTTGGAGAAAAAAGATCAAAAGCAACATATTAGAAAGAAACAGGAAATCTCCAGAAACAACAATGTAAATGGACAAAATGCTCTAATCAAAAGGCATATCAGAATTAATTAAAAACCAAACCAAACCAAACAAAACAAATAACAAAAAAATGAGACTCATCTATATGCTGCCTACAAGAGACTCATTTCAGACCTAAAAGTACCTCCAGATTGAAAGTGAGCAGATGGAGAGCCATCTCTTATGCTAATGGATGTCAAAGGAAAGTAAGAGTAAACACACTTATATCACACAAACTAGATACTAAACCAAAGATTGTAACAAATGAAGAAGGGCACTATATCAAAATTAAAGAGACTGCTATCCAACAAGATCTAACAAAGTATAAATATTTATACCCCCAATATGGGAACACAAAAATATATAAATCAGTAACAAACATAAACTCATTGATAACAATACAATAAAATAGGGGATTTTTATACCCCACTTCCAGGAGTGGACAGATCATCTAAGCAGAATATCAACAAGGAAATAATGACTTTGAATGACACATTGGACCAGATGAACTTAACAGACATATTCAGAATATTACATCCTAAACTAGCAGAATGCACACTCTTTTCAAGTGCACATGGAACATTCTCCAGAACAGATCACATACTGGGTTACAAATCAGGCCTCAACTAGTACAAAAAGATTGAGCTCATACCTGCATATTTTCAGACCACAAATCTATGAAACTTGAAGTCAATCACAAGAAAGAGCACAAATACATAAAGGCTAAGAACATCTTACTGAAAAATGAATGGGTCAACCATGAAATTAAAGAAGAAATAAAAATTACATGGAAACAAATGGTACTGAAAGTACAACAGTCCAAACCATTTGGGATGCAGCAAAAGTAATATAAGAGCAAAGTATATAGCAATACAGGCACCTAACTTAAGCAACATGAAAAATCTCAAATACATAATCTAACCTTACACCAAAAGGAACTAGAAAAAGAACAATAAATGAAGCCTAAAGCCAACAAAACAAGAGAAAGATTAGGGCAGAAATAAATAATATAGAAACAAAACAAAGTAAAGCAAAAGAAAACACCAGTAGAACAGGTCAATGAAACCAGGAGCTGGTTCTTTGAAAGACTGTAACTGATCAACCCCTAATCAGACTTACCAAGAAGAAAAGGGAAGGGACCCAACTAAGTAAAATCAGGAATGAAAAACAAGAGAAACACAACACTATAGAAGTTCAATTATAAGAGAATAGTATGAATACTTACATGCCAACACATTAGGCAATCTGGAAAAATTGAGTAAATTTCTAGAAACATATAAACTACCAAAACTGAAACAGAAAGAAATAGAAAATTTTAACAGACCATAACCAGCAAATAAATTCAATCAGTAATCAAAAGCTCCCCACAAATAGAAGTCCAGGACCAGATGGCTTCCCAGGGGAATTCTACCAAACATTTAAAGAAGAATTAATACCTATTCTTCTCAAACTCTTCAAAAAATAGAAATGGAAGGAAAACTACCAAACTCATTCTATGAGGCCAGATTACCTTGATTACAAAACCAGATAAATACCCAAATAAAAGAATTCTAGGCCAGTATCCCTGATGAACATGGATGCAAAAATTCTCAACAAAATCCTGGCAAGTCAAATCCAACAGTACATTAAAAGAGTCCTTCACCATGCTCAAGTGGGAGTTATTCCTGTGCTGTAAATGTCTTTGAATGGTTGCAAATTAAACAAAGTGATGCACCACAATAATAAAAGAAAAGATAAGAACCATATGATCTCTCAATAGAGGCAGAAAAAGCGTTTGACAAAGTACAGCATCCATTCTTGATAAAAACCCTCAATAAGTAGGGATAGAAGTAACATACCTCAACATCATAAAAAGTTATATATAAAAGACCAGTAGGTAATATCCTCAAACAGAGAGCTTTTTCCTTTATGCTCAGAAACAAGGCAGGGATGTCCAGACTCACCACTGTTTTTTAACATAGTCATGGAAGTCTTAACCTCAGCAATCAGACAAGAAATAATAAAATGCATCCAAATTGGCAAGGAAGAAATCACACTTTCACTTTTTGCAGATGACATGATCCTCTGTGCAGAAAACAAAAGAGTCCACCCCATAATTGTGAGAACTGGTAACGGGAACTCAACAAAGTGACAGGATATAAAACCAATGTACAGAAATCTGTTGCATTTCTATACACAAGCAATGATGCAGCAGAAAAAGAAATCAAAGAATTGATCCCATTTACAATTACACCAAAGACCATAGGATAACTAAGCATTAACCTAACAAAAGAGGTAAAAGATCTCTCCTCTGAAAACTATAAAGGACTTATGAATGAAAATGGAAGAGGACCCAAAGAAATGGAAAAACATTCCATGCTCATGCATTGGAAGAACAAATACTATTAAAATGTCTATATTACCCACAGTAATGTACACTTTTAATGTAATCCCTTCTTTTTGCATCCTGGGTCTCTCAAATTCTTAGATATGTTTACTAAAATCTTTTTGCATTTCTAAAAATTTTCTTTTATATATTTAGTTTATATATTATTTGAGATATACCATTATGTATTCTAATTTCCTTAAAACATGTATCTCTTGTCACAACATAGTTATTCTTATACTATTTACTGTTTTTAAGTTCCCTGTGCCTGATATTGTTATTTTTTTGTATTCTAGAATATGCAACTTATGTGCTTATCCACATATTTTAAAACTTTATTCACTTTGTTTTAATGTATTTTTTAACTATATTATTTTGCATGTTATTTAGGATAGCTAACACAGTTTCTTCCATGTGGTGGTACACATAGGCAAAATTCAGGGTCATTTTCCCATATAATTTTCTCTCCCAGGTCTTCAAGGTTCTTTTTATATAGTTAAACTTACTTTAAGAAATTCTTACCCTTTCTGTCAAATTACAGTCCTTCTTTACTTTAAAATTACAGTCAAGATAAAATTTAACCAAACATATGGCCCCTTTTTAGAATTACACAATTCTCTCCATTTACCAGTTAATTTCTAATGAAATCCAAGTACTTAATATCTCAAAGTTTGCTCATATTCTATTAATTAATCTGTTGGAGGTGTAAAATAAAAGTCTCTAGATATTAATATGGGAAGTAAAACTTCAAGAATTTTGCTTTTATACACTGACAAACTCTAATTCAAACATTTCACCAGAGGTTTCAGTAATATTCAGAAGCTCAACAGATTTGCAGGGCTTTTGGTTCTCTCAGTAGGGTTGACATCAATTTGCAGTAACAAGGAATGTTCACATACTTTTGAATATATCACAGGCAAGAGTCTATGCACTGACTACCAAATGTTTAATTTTAATACTTACCTTGTCTTTCTTTAAATTTCTCCCCTCTTTAGAATTAAAAGGGTCTCAAAAAGTCATTTGGGTTTTTAAATAACACTGGATGAATAAAAGTTCTCTTCAAAAGGTTAAAAGAACCCATAAATCTTTGAATAGAGAAAACACAGATGATCTCTTTTGGTAATTGTTAAAGGTCATGTTTTAATCTAGTGCCTCCAACTGATAATAGGGAACAGCCACAAGACTATAGTTGAAGGTCATAACATCACACTGAACTCAAAGTATATTAGAATAAAATCAATTAAACATGGTATTTGTCTTCTGAAATTATTGGGTTTAACCAAGTATAGACTTCTGTATTTGATATGCATATTTTTAAAGTAATACCTTAATCTTTTGAGGCAATAATAATAATAAACAAAATAAATGAATTACAATATAATTCAGTCATTTTTAATATTTGTGAATATTACCTTTGATTTTATATGGTATAAATTTGTTTTAATAGAGTTGACAATCAACTAATATCTTGACAAGATTTTTCATTTAAGATTGATTTTAAATTTTTTCCTTCCTTCTTAATATTTGTTTCCTGCCAGATGAAATACATAATTAATTGTTCTGAAAACAACTATTCAGAGTAAAATTAAAACAACTCAAACTTTAATTCTGTGGCATTGCCTTTCTCTTGGCACATCTATAATGTTGGCCTAAACTCAACCTAAAACCTAAAATTATGTTAAAGTTATAAGATGTTATGTTATTGATATAGAATTAAATATTATTCACAGCACATTAAAACATTAAGATTGGAAAGATAATAAATTGATATTTCCTCAAAATACTTGGTAATTTGTTGCATACACAAGAGAAAGTATCCAATAATTTCACTGACTTAGAATTTTTCTTTACAATAAACCCTGTGAGACAGGTCTTTTTATGACAATTTTTAAAGATATCAAACTGAGGTTAAATTATTTGTCAAAGTTTACCGTATGAATTCAGAATAGATAAGAACAAACACAGAGATCTTGATTTTCGTTACCTGCCTTGCCCTATGGCACTCTATCCCTTCAGTGATTCATTTCAAAGACTGATGTTAGAGACTCGGAAGTGCTCTAAAAGTGTAGGTTAAAGAGCAGGTGCAGAATGGCTTGTGTGAAGGGAATTTTAATTGAAATAAGGATTAAAATGACATAATGAGATTATATGCCCCATAATTTAAGAGGGAAAAGAAGAGGGCAGTGCAAATAAGATGAAATTATTTCCTTTCCTCCTAATCCTCCTAGTCTCAGCTAAAATACAGCACTTTAGAATTATGATAGTTACTAAAGAAAGGGCAAGAGAAACTTGTGATAAGATTTTCTCTGTTTTTTGCTTACAGGAAGAAATGCAGTTTTTATTTATTTTTTTAAAGATTTTATTTATTTATTTGACAGAGAGAAACACAGCCAGAGAGGGAACACAAGCAATGGGAGTGAGAGAGGGAGAAGCAGGCTTCCCGCCAGCAGGGAGCCCGATGTGGGACTCGATCCCGGGTCTCCGGGGTCATGACCTGAGCTGAAGGCAGTCGCTTAACCAACTGAGCCACCCAGGCACCCTAGAAATGCAGTTTTTAGTTCCAAGTTATAAGATTGTTTATTATTGCCCATATTTTTAGAGAGATGAAAGGAAGAGAAAAAAAATAAATATTTCTACTATGTGTTAGACAGTGCTCTAGACACTTAATGTTAACATTTTTATTGATGAATTGCATGTTGCAATTTTATAATAATAAGTCATAATATTTTATCCTCACAAGATACACTATTTTATCCTCACAAGAAGTCAGAAGAACTTAAGACTCACAGGAGTCAGTATTTCTTAAAAGATCACAGAGCTAACAAGTGGAAGAATTGTTATTAAA
Source organism: Spilogale gracilis (assembly GCA_004023965.1). NCBI lineage: Eukaryota > Metazoa > Chordata > Mammalia > Carnivora > Mephitidae > Spilogale > Spilogale gracilis. The sequence continues at coordinate 205,263 of PITA01000421.1, read as the reverse complement.
GCCAGTTATGTTTTCCCCAAACTTTTCATTTAGAGATTTTAGGGACCAAATACAAAAAACTTAAATAAGGAAAGTAGGAAACAAATTCTCACTACAAAAGTTAGTGGTAGTGTGCCTATCTTTCCCATTTCTTCTAATGGTTCCACCACCATTATCTCTTATATTGTAACCTTTGTGTAGATATGTTTTTGTCTTTATGGTGGGATGAAATTAGATTTTTAAAAAGTTTTCTGGGGAGTGAGGTTTCTACAACCTAACTACATCGTAGTGCAAATGTATTACTTTGCAGCAATTTTGATAAAGCACATTTTTATCTAGCTTGTAAACTTTAATTTCCAAATTATTTATATATGATTTTAACAGTCTTCTTTTGATTTCTCACAGGACTCCAGATTTTTCAAGATTGCTAATAGGTGCTATTAATACTACTAGCTAGTGAAATTTTCTGATTTTCTAAATAAAACCAATATGAAATGTCCACTCCCAATAACAGAGATGTATTTTTGGTGGATTTACCCTTCTATAGAACACAATTATGAATTCTGGATAGAATATAGAAACACCCTTTTGGGGAAGTAAGAGTGAATAAATCAGAAGAAATCAGAAAGGGGTCTACTGTGAAAAAAAATTACACTGGATAAAATTTCTATACAACTTTTGCCTGCACACTCTGCATATCAAGGAGCAAATATAGGTAGACCAAGAAAAAAACATTTTTACTTGTTTGAAGATCTAGAGAATATAATTTGGGATTCCCATAGCATCTAGAAAGTGAGAGAAGAATTCCAGGAAGGAATTGAGGTATAGAGGAGGCACTCCAGAATCTGCATTCAAACATTTCTCTAGCCATTGGTTAACTCCAAAAGTGTGCACGCATAGAATAGATTTCTATCTTCCAGGCAAATGATCAACAGCCAAAATTTTGAAAAGTTTCAGCTGCTGCCCATCATAGGGAAGTTAGGTCAAATTAACTACTGGCTAACACAAAAATCAACACTCTTCAGAGAAAGATAACAGAATCCAGAGTCTCTACAATATATCATTCATAATAGTATAACAAATAGTATAAAATCAGATGTTACACATGTGAAAACTGGGGCTCATAGTCAAAGAAAAAGAGTAAAAAGAAAAACCTAGGGGTGCCTGGGTGGCTCAGTTGGTTAAGCGACTGCCTTCGGCTCAGGTCATGATCCCGGAGAACCGGGATCAAGTCCCACATCGGGCTCCCTGCTCGGCAGGAAGCCTGCTTCTCCCTCTCTCACTCCCCCTGCTTGTGTTCCCTATCTGGCTGTGATTCTCTCTGTCAAATAAATAAATAGGATCTTTAAAAAAAAAAAAAACTAATAGCATAAAGATTCATATGTTGAAACTATGAATTTAAAGTACTTATAAATATACTCAAGAACTTGAAGAAAATATATTTTTAATGAATAAGGTATTTAAAGTCTCAGCAGAAAAATGAAAAATGAAAAATGAAAAAAATATTTTCACATTAATAGACTATTTTTAGAGCAGTTTTAGGTTTACAGAAAAATTTGAGCAGATAGTACAGACAGTTCCCATATGCTTACCCATTCTCCCATCTCAGTTTTCTACACTTTTAATGTCGGGGTTTATTACGGTATATTTATTAAAACTTATGAACCAATATTGATACATTTTTATTACCTGAAGTCCATAGTTTACATTAGAGTCCATTCTTTGTGTTATACAGTTCTATGAATTTTGATAAATGTATAATTTTTTGATCTACCATTAGAGTCTCATATAGAATAGTTTCACTAACCTAAAATTCCCTGCATTCTCCTATTCATCTTCTTCCAAATTCCTGATAACCACTGATCTTTTTGTTACCTCTATGATTTTTCCTTTTGTAGAATGTCATATAAACAGAACCATATATTATGTAGTTATTCAGACTAGCTTCTTTCAAAACAATGTTCACTTTTGATTCTTTATATATTTTTATGACTTGAAAGCTCATTTATTTTTCTCACTGAGTAATATTTATTTCTCTTGGTGTACCACAGCTTGTTTATTCATTCACCTATTGATGGACATCCTGGTTGCTTGCCCTTGTTTGCAATTATGAATGAAGTTACTATAAATATTTGTGTATGGGTTTTTATGGACAAATGGAAATTTTAAAAATAAAAACTACAGTAGCTAAAATGAAAATTAAAATTGTTAAATGGCTACACAAACTAAGGAAGATAGCAGAGGGTTCAGTGAATTTGATTAGAGAATTATAGATATTATTTGATCTAAAGAATGAAGAAAGATGATTTAAAAAACCAAAAAAACTAAAAAAAATGTCATGCCTTTATAGGGCAATATCAATATAGATAATCATATTTCATTAGATGTCTAGAAAGAGAGAAGAGTAAAAATGCAGTGGAAACATACCTAAAGAATAATGATGGAAATTTCTCCATTTTGCTGAAAAGCATCAACTTTCGGTACAAAAAGCTTACTTGACCACAAGCAGAGTGAAAAAAAGAAAGAGAACCACATTTAGGCATTTAAGAGCCAAACAACTTCATGATAATGATAAATGAAAGAGAGATCTTAAAAACAGCTAGAGAAAAATGCAACATTACATAAATGAGAACAGTGATAAAAAGATGTCTGAATTTTCAACAGACACAATGAAGCCAAATGGCAATAGACCAAGTTTTTTAAAGAGTTGGAAACAAAAAAAATCAACCCCAAGGCCTCCATCTAACAACAACAAAATATGCTTTATATATGAGACTGAAATTTAGGTATTTTGAGAAAAATTAAAGGCTGTGAGAATCAGCAGCAACAGTCTTACACTACAAGAAATGTTAAAGGAATTTCTGTAGGTGGAAGGGAATTGGCAGGTGCTTGAACCTCAGATATACAGAAATAATACTGAGCACAAGAAATAGTAAACATTGGGCTAAGTATAAATACTATCATTTTCTTCGAAAGCATAAAGTTAATTCAAGCAACAGCTACACTGTAGTTTATATTAAAAATTTAAACAGAATGTTAATTTCCATTACTATTCTGTTAAAAAAGAGCACACAGATGGGAAGTAAATGTGTTAGATCACTGTAAAGTGTCTTATACTCTGAGTGAGGTGGTATAATATTAAGTCTAAGTGGTACACTTACACAGTAATATGATCCCTGCAGCATCCATCAGAAAAATCCTCACTCAAAAAAAAAAAAAATCCTAAAAAAACGAAAGGTGAAAAATAAATGAAAAGAAAAATACAAAAATCAAATAATAAGCCAATCCTAAGCCTTTTTTCTTAAAAAATCTGAATACATACAAAGGCAAACATTTTGTTTTCTCTTTCTTTATTAACTTGGTCTTCAAATCAGTAGCATTCCTTCAATTTAAGAAATTTTCTGGTGAAGTCAAGTTAATTATGAGGTCAAGCTTTTTGTTTTCTTTTGTTTTTTTTAAGAGCCCTCTTTGTAACTGGCTTATGTGAAATAATTTTCTATGAATATTTATACTTTAGAAGAATAACAAAACTGCAATTGTGCATTAAAATATTAATTGTATTGGGGTGCCTAGGTGGCTCAGTCATTAAGTGTCTGCCTTTGACTCAGGTCATAAACCTAGGGTCCCCAGATCAAGCCCCGTTTTGGGCTCCCTGCTCCATGGGAAGCTTGCTTCTCCTTCTCTCCCCATGCTTGTGTTCCCTCTCTCACTGTGTCTCTGTCAAATAAATAAAATCTTAAAAAAATAATAAACAAAATAAAAATTAAAATATTAATTGTATTATGAAATAGCTAAAAGAATTTCGAACTCAAGATTTTGAAAACGTAATTTCCCTTGCATATTTTTTGCTGTCTTCTCTGCTATAAATCTGAGGAGGCTAAATTAAATGTGTTTTTTTCTATAAAAATTTTATAAAATTTTTATAATTCAGCTTCTGATCTTTAAATAAGTCACATGTAATAATTCTTTTCCCAAGGGATTATATTTAGGGTATCCAATGTGAGCTTTTATAAAAATATGAAACTAGTTTGATTTCAACTCAAATCACAAATCCAAAGTCAAGTGGTAATGCTTTTATTCATTAAATGTAAATATAATTGTAACAATTCTAGTACAACCTTTTTAAAAATTAAGATTTATGTAGAAATAAAAATTTTGCTACAGACCATGTAGAATGATTAATTGTAACTATAATTAATTAAATACTTCTTAGTACTTGATACTTTTTATAAAATATTTCTTAATCTTACTATATTTAACAAGTGTAGACAATCTTACTGTCTTAATTTACATTCACCCTACTGTTGATATCTATTCAATCTATTGTGGCCAAAGCCTTATCAATTCCATTTATTTATTAGTTTGTCCTGTTAACCTACTTGTCCAGTTCATCTATTCTAAATCCTAAATTGTTCACTTTTAGCTCCCACATCATATCAACCCCTATATTTTATGGTTTAAGATTGCTTCATATTTTGCCACCAACAGGTTTCATTAATCAAATATATCAAGACCATTTAGCTAGTTAGAAAGTCTTCCATATCATTCTGTTGTCTTAGTTGATCCAAATTTGAGACATTTTTTTGCACACAAGATTGATAATAGCCCAGATAATGGTCTTCCCAAAATGCTCACTTCCTAATCCCTGAAATTTGTGTATATGTTACCTTTGCATAGTCAAAGTGACTTTGCAGATGGAATTAAGTTAAATATCTGAAAATGGAGAGAGCATTTTGGATTATCCAGATGGGCTCACTATAATAGGAGTCCTTAAAAGAGGAAGCCAGGAAAACCAGTCAGTAGTAGTTATGATGATAGAATCAAGAAGTTGAGTGACGCAAGAAGGGGTTACAGTCCAAAGAATGCAGGTAATTGTAGAATCTGAAAAAAGTAAGTAAATACCTTCACAGTCCAAAGAATGCAGGTAATTGTAGAATCTGAAAAAATGTAAGTAAATACCTTCTCCCTAAAAGGAAAACTGTAGTTTTGGGGATATCTTGATTTTACTCTTCTGACCTCCAGAACTGCAAGAGAACAAATTTATATTGTTATAAAACACTAACTTTGTGATAATTTGTTATAGCAGCTATAAGAAACAAATATAGATTTTCGCACCTGGAAATGGAATACTATTGTAACAAATACCTTCAAAAATGTGGAAATGGTTTTGGAATTACCTAAGGGACAAAAGCTGGTAGAGTTTTGGGTTTTTCTATTAAAGAGCTCCACAATATTGTAAGGGCACAGCAAACCATATAGACATTAATTAAATGCCACATGAGTCAGCGAATTAATCAATTTGCAAAATAAAAGAGAGGTAAGAATAGAAATGAAAGAAGGAACCTGGCTTTGATGTCAAAAAAGAAGAGATGATTGTAAACATACTGTTGGTAGAAATATGGATGTTAAAATCTCTACTGGTGAGAGCTCAGAATAAAATGAGGAGAAAATGTATTTTCAAGAATCCTCTAGAAGTTGAAAATAGGAAATGAATTTGCCCTTTAAAAACTCTGGAAGGAATCAGTCCAGTCACACCTTGACTTGAGACCAGTGAGTCTGATTGTAGAGTTTCAGCTTGCAGAACTGTAAAATAATAGTTCTGTGTCATTTTTTAAGTACTAAGTTTGTGTTAATTTGTTATAACAGCAATAGGAAACTAATACCAGTCTGAAAGTTGCTGTCTTAAATTTTATTCCCAAACCTAAAGTCCTTTCAATTTATTTCAAGTAGTATGAGAAAAATATTAATATTGTAGAGATTGAGGTTGCCTTCATTGGGAGCACCTGGGATTTATGGAATTAAATTTGGTGGAGAAAGATTTTGATGATGTAGGAATTTCTATCATGTTTAGCAAGAATTTTACTTTGACATAAAAGTTGATGGAATTTTAAAGTATAAATTTTAAAACTTTTTTTTAAAGATTTTATTTATTTATTTGACATAGAGAGAGATTACAAGTAGGCAGAGAGGCAGGCAGAGAGAGAGAGAGGAGGAAGCAGGCTCCCCATCTAGCAGAGAGCCTGATGCGGGCCTCGATCCCAGGACCCTGAGATCATGACCTGGGCCAAAGGTAGAGGCTTTAATCCACTGAGCCACCCAGGTGCCCAAGTGTAAATTTTAATAAAGTAAATATATTGCACTTTAACCTTCTTCATAAGGTCCACTTAAATCTGTTCTTAGTCCTCCTAATTAAAAAAAAATTACCTTTGGCCTTTCCAAAACTAACACCTACTTCAGGTAGGTCACTGATGAAGTTATTGCATAACACATACTATTCCGTACCTGATTGTATTATAATGAGTTTCTCTTTCTATATTTAATATTTTATTTTTTTTAGTCCCAGAAAATCCTAATGATTGTAAAGAAAATCTTTTTTTTTTGAAATATATTGTTAGTTATAAACTACCAGTGTCTTGGAGAAGCTTAAGGTCTGTATATATATTATGTCAAAATTCTCCATATAGAGGTTCATGAGACAATTTATGGGATACAATGTAATTATTTATCACAGGGCCCACTGTACTTAAATTGTAGCATAAGTCTGATAAACTATTTTAAATATAGTGTTGATTACCAACTCAATAATATGAAAGTATGCTTTTCTCACATAAATAAAAAGCAAGTCAAGATTTAGCAAGAGAGTACTGATCCACCTTTTGAATACACACACAAAAAATATTTTTTAAACAAAAAAGCAACTAATGTAAATTATATTTGTGTACCCAAGATATATGGTTATGTATTTGACATATATTGTGGTTATATATTAGAAAAATAATGAATTAATTTATCAGAAAGGATAGTCTGCTGTAGTCATGGTTGTTTTCTTTAATTCTTATATCTTTCTGCTTATTCTTCTTTTTCCACTCTAACAGAAAATTTTCACTGGGTAAACCTAATGGACCTACAAAATTTCTATGGTAAGACTTAACAGACATTTAAAATTCCAAAATTGGTTCCGTGTACCAGCTTCTGCACTTCCCCAAACTTTCCCAAACATTAAATTCAGTGAAATATATTTGAATATATTGTTGATACTCTACGTGTATGTAAAACATAAATAAATTACATTGTTTTTAATTAACATATTTATGATGTTCTTGGCATACTTTACCTCCAATACAGTTGTTAACTTCTTTCTTTTTTGGTTTTATTTAAATTCAACTTAGTTAACATATAGTGTGTTATTAATTTCAGGCTCAAATTTAGTGATTCATCATCTGCATATAACACCTAGTGCTCATCACATCAAGTGCCCTCCTTAATGCTCACTGCCTAATTACTCTATCCCCCCACCCACCTCCTCTACAGTTCTTAAATTCTAGTGACTTTTGACAGAACTTAGTCTCCCTATAACAGTATCCACAATGAAAGTAAGGTTATTTTAGCTAAGCATCAGAAGCTTCTTTCCTAAATCACCTCAGTGTTATTTCTCAGGTAGATACTCTATAACGTCAGAGTGAGATGTTTTGCCAATGTATAGTTTCAACCTACTATAGTTGCTTTATAAATATGGAAGGGTATATCTGCTCTATTTCTATCTCCTTTATTTTTTTTTTAAGATTTTATTTATTTATTTGACAGAGTGAAACACAGCTAGAGAGGGAACACAAGCAGGGGGAGTGAGAGAGAGAGAAAACAGGCTTCCTGCCCAGCAGGGAGCCTGAAGTGGGGCTCAATCCCAGGTCTCCAGGATCATGACCTGAGCTGAAAGCAGTCGCTTAACCAACTGAGCCACCCAGGTGCCCCTCTATCTCCTTTCTTTTTTGCTCTTGCTCTCTCTTTCTTCCTAAAACTGTAAAAACTATTTGAAAAAAGCAATGTTTCATGTGAGATGAGTAAATTTCTATTCACTTTTTGCTATCTAGTAACATTAATGAATATTAGATGCAGTGTTGTTTTCATAAAGGCTTGTTCTTAGATGGTTACAATGGCAGTCTCAGAGTGTTTACTATAGTAGTTAAATTCAGAAAGTTGGTTTTTGTGTTTGTTGTTTGTTGGTGATGGTTTGTTTTTTCTTTTTCTTTTTCTTTTTTTTGTCTATTGCAACAAATGAAATTAAAAATCTGTGGAGATACCAATATGTTTCTAAGGATCTAAACAAGCCGTTACCCTTTATTAATCTTTGAGCCTCTACAAATGTTCTAACAGAAACAATTAATAAGCTTCCATGTACTGACAACTAAATACAAAAATTATAATAATATTCAATAACATAACAATACCAGGAAACTAAAAACATGTACTACCTTACCATTGTGAACTCAGCATCAAATGAAAATATTTACTTGGCTTAACAGTTTTGAAAAATTATCTTAAAATTCTGAAGCTCTCACAATAAAATGCAGAGTGATGCTCTAGAGAAATCTAAACATGCCAAAAGATAAATAAAATGAATAAGGTTTCAGTGGTTACAGAGAATAAGGTTAAAAGCTTAGCCCTGGAGGGATACCTGTGTGGCTCAGTTGGTTAAGTGTCAGCCTTCAGCTCAGATCATGATCCTGGGGCCTGGGATTGAGTCCTCCATCTGGTGCCCTGCTCAGCAGTGAGTCTGCTTCTCCCTCTCCCTCTGCCTGCCACTCTCCCTGCTTGTACTCTCTCTGTCTCTCTGTCAAATAAATAAAACCTTTTTAAAAAAAGAGAGAGCATGGTGCCTGGATGGCTCAGTTGGTTGAGTGACTGCCTTCAGCTCAGGTCATGATCCCGGAGACCCGGGATCGAGTCCTACATCAGGCTCCCTGCTTGGCGGGAAACCTGCTTCTCCCTCTCTCACTCCCCCTGCTTGTGTTCCCTCTCTGGCTGTGTTTCTCTCTGTCAAATAAATAAAATCTTTTAAAAAAAATAATAAATAAATAGAATAAAAAAGAGAGAGCATATCCCTGGAGACAGACAGTCTGAGTTTCTCCTGTCTCTGCCATTTCTTAGTTGTATGACCTCAGGCAAGTTACTCTCTCTACCTCAATTTTCACAAGTGAAATTAGGATAAAATCAATACCTGCTTCATATGGTTGTTATAAGGAGTAAATGAATTAATAGTTTGTAAGCACTTCAACACATGCCCTATAATACATGAATAATCATCCACAATCCAAAGACTTGAATGGACTAACATGCTATCTCTATAGAAGATGATGTAAGGCAAATAGATTTAAAACATCTGTATAAACAACAGATGGCTAAGAGAGGAGTAGGAAAGTAGTTTTTTGGAAGGAATGTTCTTTCTACCAGTTAGATAATATAAAGAGAAAACCCTTTATTGTGGTCATTTGAGGTTTAAAAAAAAAGTGTTTTTTATGTGTACATTTATTTTATTTTATTTTTATTTTTCTATAACCCAACCTCTCTATCCCTCCTTCCCATCCCCCAGAAACCCTCAGTTTGTTTCCTGAGATTAATAGTCTCTTATGGTTTGTCTCCCTCCCCAGTCCCATCTTGTTTCATTTTTTTCCCTCCCTACCCTCTATGAACCCTACACTGACTTTCAAATTCCTTATATCAGAGAGATTGTATGATAATTGTCTTTCTCTGATTGACTTATTTCACTAAGCATAATACCCTTCAGTTTCATCCATGTCATTGCAAATGGCAGAATTTCATTGTTTTTGATGGCTGCATAGTATTCCATTATATATATACACACAGACGTGTGTATATGTACAAATATATGTATGTATGTGTATATATATGTATACATACATACATCTTCTTATTCCATTCATCTGTTGGTGGACATCTAGGTTCTTTCCATAGTTTGGCTATTGTGGATATTGCTGCTATAAACATAAACATTCGGGTGTATGTGCCCCTTTGGATCGCTATATTTCTATCTTTAGGGTAAATACCCAGTAGTACTATTGCTTGGTCATAAGGCAGCTCTATTTTCATTTTTTTGAGGAAACTCCATACTGTTTTCCAGAGTGGCTGCATGAATTTGCATTCCCACCAATGGTATAGGAGGGTTCCCCTTTCCCTGCATCCTCGCCAACATCTGTCATTAAAATTGTTAATTTTAGTCATTCTGCCTGGTGTAAGGTGGTATCTCACTGTGGTTTTGATTTGTATTTCCCTGATGCCGAAGGATGTTGAGCACTTTTTCATGTATCTGTTGGCCATTTGGATGTCTTCTTTGGAGAAATGTCTTTTCATGTCTTCTGCCCATTTCTTGATGGATTATTTGTTCTTTGGGTATTGAGTTTGGTAAGATTTTTTTTTAAGATTTTATTTATTATTTGACAGAGAGAAACACAGCAAGAAGGAGAACACAAGCAGGGGGAATGAGAGAAGGAGAAGCAGGCTTCCTGCTGAGCAGGAAGCCAGATGCGGAGCTTGATCCCGGGTCTCCAGGATCATGACCTGAGCCAAAGGCAGTTGCCCAACCAACTGAGCCACCCAGACGCCCCAAGTTTGGTAAGATCTTTATAGACTTGGGATACTAGCCCTTTATCTGATATGTCATTTGCAAATATCTTCTCCCATTCTGTCAGTTGTCTTTTGGTTTTGTTGACTGCTTCTTTTGCTGCACAAAAGCTTTTGATCTTGATGAAGTTCCAAAGGCTCATTTTTTTCCCCTTGTTTCCCTTGCCTTTGGTGATGTTTCTAGGAAGAAGTTGCTATGGCTGAGGTTGAAGAGGTTGCTGTCCGTGTTATTCTCAAGGATTTTGATGGATTCCTATTTCATATTGAGGTCTTTCACACTATTTTTGTATGGAGTGTAAGGAAATGGTCCAGCTACATTTTTCTGCATGTGGCTGTCCAATTTTCCCAACACAATTTTTTGAAAAAGCTGCCTTTTTTCCATTAGACATCCTTTCCTGCTTTGTCAAAGATGAGTTGACCATAGAGTTGAGGGTCCACTTCTGGGCTCTCTATTTTGTTCCATTGATCTATGTGTCTGTTTTTGTACCAGTACCATACTGTCTTGATGATTACAGCTTTGTAATAGAGCTTGAAGTCTGGAATTATGATGGTGCCAACTTTGGTTGTTTTTTTTTTCAACATTCCTCTGGCTCTTTGGGGTCTTTTATGGCTCCATATAAATTTTAGGATTCTTTGTTCCATTTCTTTGAAAACCATTGATGGTATTTTGATAGGGATTGCATTAAATGTGTAGATTGCTTTAGGTAGCATGGACATTTTCACAATACTTGTTCTTCTAATCCATACATGCAGAACATTTTTCCATTAGAAGCAAGACAGAAGAAAGAGAAATTAAGGAGTCAATCCCATTTATAGTTGCACCCCAAACCATATGATACCTAGGGATAAACCTAACCCTACAGGCAAAGAATCTGTACTCAGAAAACTATAAAGTACTCATGAAGGAAACTGAGGGAAATAAAAAGGTTTGTTTAAGCAAATTGTAGTAAAGTGAGCATAAATATACATACCAATTATACCTAACTACAAAATAATTTATTTTCTTATTTGATTCTTGGTCTATTATCATATAGATATAGCCATAGCTCTTGTTGAGGATATACTTAGAATTTTATTTAGGTGCCTTAGATTAGCTCTGACATGTAAATAATGTATCAGTGAGCAGAGATTAGTGCAAGAAGCACTAAATGAGTAGCCAAGAGACCTAAATAGTAGTCCAAGCTCCAAACTTACACCAGCAGTTAAGTTGAATTAAATACCTCCAGTGTTGTACAATTCAATGTTTTTGATGAATTAGCAATACTATTCCTATGGATACCAGTCAGTGATTAAAATATAATTTAAAACACTACTGTAAAAGCCACAAGGTGAATTATTAACCCAAGTCTGTGTGCTTTAGTTATTAGACAAACAATACAAGACAGGAAATGTATGGATATAAATTAAAAGCCTTTACTTTCAGGCATTTTTTTTTAACTTTTACAGCATCTTCTTGTATTGTTATCTTGATTTTTCAAGATATTATGTTTTAGTAATGACTTCAAATGACTTCACAGGATTTTATCTTATGAGGAATTAGTTACCCAACAATTTCATCTTAAGATAAATTTGTACAAGATAGACATACTTTTCTTTGAGTCAAATATCCACCTTAAACACAAAAGGAATTGATTCTACAGAGTATCACATTTAGGGCTAAAAAACCAATTCTTTATGAAACATATAAAAAATAAGGTTATTTACTTTTGATAGCGTACTATCAAACTATGGAAAACGATCTTGGAAATTAAAAATATTCACAGTATACAGCTATTTGACCATTTAGGAGGATGACATATTTTTTGAATACACATTGATATATCTGCCTATGTTCCAGAAGTGAATATTTCCATTTATTTAACTCCTAGATTTTCAGTTTCTTTGTCTGCTTTACATGGAGTAAACAATCCAGTCCATCAGCTGCCTCTACTGTATTGACCAATATAGATTTCACATGCAAAGAAGATCAATTCACATTGCTAAAATAATGCTGCATAACAAAGCACACAGAGTGGCTTAAAACAAAAACAGTTTATTATTTCCCATGGGAAATATGGGTGAGAAACTATTTGTGATGATTTGGACCATTTTTTGAGTGGAATTTAGCTGGGCTTTTTCAAGCTTTGGAGATAGTAGACTATTGACTATGACTGACTGCTAGAATGGTCTCTGTTGGGACACTTGGCACTTTTCCATGTATTTAAATTCTTTTTTAAAAAGATTTTATTTATTTATTTGACAGAGAGAGATCACAAATAAGCAGAGAGGCAGGCAGAGAAAGAGGGAGAAGCAGGCTCCCCACTGAGCAGGGAGCCGGATGGATGCGGGTCGATCCCAGGACCCTAGGATCATGATCTGATCCGAAGGCAGAGGCTTAACCCTCTGAGCCACCCAGGCACTCCTCCATGTATTTAAATTCTTATAGCATTTATTCTCATGGTTATGGCAGAGGTTCAAGAGTAAGCAAGCCCACTCATGCAATGGGCACAAGAGGGCACATGCACACACTTCTCAAGCCTCTCCGTGTCTCATGCTTGTTAATAACCAGTTGGCCATACAATTCATATAGGTTAAGTCCAGAGTTAAAATAGGAGGGCACTAAAAGTTGCAGTATTAGGATATAGGGAGATCTTTAATTGGCACAATTAATGCCACACGGTAAAAACAAGTCTTGAAGATGACTGTGAGTTATATGAATTTTAAGATCTACCTGTGCTTCAGCAAAATAAATAAATCATGTTACCTTCTTAATCAATGACAAAGGATAAATCATATTTATAGTAATTTTATACTTTCTGATTATAAAATTATTGATTGTAAGAAGTAAAAACATGAAAAACTTATAAATTTACACTCACAATGGTGAAAATCTTACAAATATTTTGATAATTTTTTTTACCTATATGTGTGTGATTACATGGTAGAAAGAAAATTGAAAATGCACTATATATCCATATCATTTTTATACTGTGTATATATGTACATAATGTGTTTATGTGTATATGTTTATATATACATTTGTTATGTATCATATATATGTGAACATTCACATACACATGTATACATGCATACACATACCATAACCTTATATACCTATATATTCTCCTTATCACAAACATTTCTCCACATAATTAAAAATTATTGAAACTTTTCTTTAATTCAGCAACACATTTATCAAAATACTTACTGTTGGGATCTTAAAGTACTTTTATTGTTTTTTTAAGATTTTATTTATTTATTTGACAGAGAGAGAGATCACAAGTAGCCAGAGAGGCAGGCAGAGAGAGAGGAGGAGGCAGTTTCCCTGCTGAGCCGAGAGCTGGACTTGGGCCTTGATCTCAGAACCCTGAGATCATGACCTGAACCAAAGGCAGAGGCTTTAACCCATTAAGCCACCAAGGCACCCAGTACTTTTAATTTTAAACTATTATTAATAAAGCTAAGTTATACATTTTAATATATATTTTATAGTTTTAATTTTGTTCAAGTTGATATCCTAGAAGTCAGATTATTGGATCAAAAATATAAATGTTGGGGCGCCTGGGTGGCTCAGTGGGTTAAAGCCTCTGCCTTCAGCTCAGGTCATGATCTCAGGCTCCTGGGATGGAGGCCCACATTGGGCTCTCTGCTCAGCAGGGAACCTCTTTCCTCCTCTTTCTCTTCCTGCCTCCTCGCCTACTTGTGATCTCTCTATTTCAAATAAATAAATAAATAATCTTTATAGATATATATAAATGTTGATAAATTTATTAACATATTATACTATATTGCCCATAAAACTGTTCTTATAATTTGCCTGGCTAGCAACAGTATCTGAAAATACAGACTTTCTTCTACTCTCAACAAAGCATGGTAATTTAATTTGCCAGTGCCAAGGTCAAATAAGTTTTTCCTTTTTTTTACAATCTTTACCAGTTGTATAGTTTTTGTCAAATGATTTAACTTTTGTCTGCTTCAATTTCTTCACATAAAAAATTGGTATGACTATCTACTTCATAGAAAGGTTTGGTGAGGATTAAAACACTGAGCATATTTTGCTCAAGCAAAATTTCTGTGAGCATATTTTTAGGCACAAAGCAAGGCTCCAAAGTGTTTTATATTTTTTATCACTGACAGTATATTTGTTGACTTATATCTGTTATGAATTGGGCATTTAACTATTTCAAATATTTTCCTATTTGGATGTTCCTCATTATCTTATCAACATATTGGAGCCCAAGCATATAAATTTACTGTCAAATTTTAGAAATTATTTTTTCAGGGGCGCCTGGGTGGCTCAGTTGGTTAAACAACTGCCTTCAGCTCAGGTCATGATTCCGATGAGTCCCACATCGGGCTCCCTGCTCGGTGGGAAAGCCTGTTTCTCCCTCTCTCACTCCCCCTGCTTGTGTTCCCTCTCTGGCTGTGTTTCTCCCTGTCAAATAAATAAAATCTTTAAAAAAAATAAAAAATAAAAATTATTTCTTCAGCTTAACACTTAAGCCTTGTTTACAGTGTTATTATATGCATAATTTTTACATTTTTGTGTCCAAAATTTTTTGTGCAAAGACATTTTGTGTCTTTTCAAGTGTATACATTTTTTCTTATACTTAGATCTTCACCAAAAGTGATAAACATATATTTTTATCACTATTATAAGATAGCTATTTATATTAAAATTATAAATTACTATATCTTGGGTTTTATATACCATAGGGATATTATTTATTTACTAATTCTCATAGAGCTGTTGGGTAACTTACCAAATTACTCCATGTAATGAGTTTAATACAATAAATAGCAAAATAAAGTTCTCAGTATATGTTAGCTATAAAACAGTGTATGTTAGGTATAGATTTATAAGCGTTAGCTGTAGATCAAGCCCTTACTCATTACAAATGATTCACTTATAATATCTTGAATTATTTCCCACAAAAACTTTAGAAAATTGCTACTCTATACAATTCAAAAAAAAAAAAAATAGGGAGGATTGGATTCAAAATCAGATCACTCACAGGCCTTAACCTGTGCACTATTTCCTGTAAAACAAGCTGATCCATTCAGGGAAATACAAAAAACAGAATGAATATGGAAACCATAAATTTTTACTTCTTGAGGGGATAAAGGTGACAATTAGTCATTCACACACTAAGTATTTACCTGACTTAAATGGCCTCAGCTTATCAAGACCTCCCGTACCGTCATGTAAAATGTTGATGGATATATGCCACTAGTACTCAGTAATGCAGATATAAAGTATAGGACTTACTGAGGAAAAACTTCAACTTCACAGCAGAGGACACCTGGTCCTCCAAACTCATTATCCTATGGTTTAGCTTGAGCATAGATGGTCTATGAATATTATAGCTGAGTTCCAGGAGAAATGTATCCCACCTACATCACAGTCTCTATATTTTTACTTTGAGTGGAGCAGAAATTACCCATGTAATAATAAAAACTGCCTAATCAGAGAATTCTCCTGGTTAAAAACAGGAAGGCTTGGAAGCATAGTAAGTAGTGCTAACTCATTTGTCTATTGAACTAACTCAAACCTCTCCTAAGCCACAAAAAGAAGGGAGATGAAACTTCAGGACTATCCATTTGGCAAGCTAATAGAATATATGCATTGCTACCCATATATGTGGCTTTTAGAAAAATCAGTTTTATATACAGCCAAGAATATTCTGTATCCATAAAGACTGACAAAATTATACAATTGAAATAATACAGTCAGAAGAAAAAAAGAATTTGATCCTCTCACAGATTTATTGAAACAATGGTAGTGTTCAGTATGGTATCCAAGTTTAATAATTCTGCCTGGCTCTTGAAGACCAATGGTACTGGAACCCTCCTGTGGTTTGTAGAGGCTTAGATAAGAAAATATTATGATCATTAGGACTTACACTACTTACCCCCTAAATGTGTGTGTGTCATCAGTACTGCAGTCTTGGTATTTTGCTTTGGCTATTGCTGATTCTTTTCTTTCTTTTCCTTCTTTCTTTCCCTTCCTTCTTCCCTTCATCCCTCCCTCCCTTCCTTCCTTATGCAGATGCCGTTCATTATTGAGCCATGTAGAATATCATGGTTACTTTTTCTTTTCTCTCTAATTTTGTTTTCTGTGTAGCCAACTGTTACATCTCCTTTTTATTTGTTTAGTTTTTTAAAATATAACATTTCAAAATTTACCCCCAAATACCATATCTAACACCCCATTTCCTGCTTTTCATAATCTCCTCTCACACTTCTATGCATATTAGGTATTCTCAATTAAATATTCTTGGAGACATCACCCTTAGAAACTTCTGACTTGCTTTAATAGGGACAGTGTACTCTGAGTCTGCTATTCTGTTCTTACTCTGGGGTCTCCCTTTATTTTCTTTCTCTTTTTTTTTTTTTAGATTTTATGTATTTACTTGACAGAGAAACACAGTTAGAGAGGGAATACAAGCAGGGGGAGTGAGAGAGGGAGAAGCAAGCTTCCCACCAAGTGGGGAGCTAGATGCAGGGCTCAAGCCTGGGACTCCAGGATCATGACCTGAGCCGAAGGCAGTTGCTTAACCAAGTGAGCCACCCAGGCACCCCAATCTCCCTTTATTTTTTTTCTAAGTTTTCCTTCTTTTCTCTCTTGCTTTGAATCCCATGTCTTCCTATTCTTGCTCATCTGAGTAAAGTACTTCTTTCATCCAGTAGCTTTCTTATAAAGGATGCACAGGATGAAAAGTTAATTTGTATTTCTGAAAATATCTCCAGCTGATCACTATACTTACTTGCCATTTTAGTCTGGTATAGAATTATGGATTGGAAATTATTTTCCCTTATGATTTTGAAGGCATTATTTCATTTTCCTTGACTTTTATTGCTATTGATATAACTAAAACCTATCTGTTTGTTGATTCTTAGTATTTAACCTGTTTTATTTTTCTCTTTTTCTGTGGAAACTTTTAGATCTTTTCTTTATTCCCAGTACTCTGAAATTTTTTTTATATTCCTTGACTTAGCTGTATTTTTATCTCTTGTGCTCACCTTTTTAATAATTCCTTCAATCTGAAAACTCAGGTTTTTTAGTTATGGAAAATTATCTTAAATTTTTTCTTTGATTTTCTTTCTACTATTTCCCCTTTTCTCTGTTCTTAGAATCCATTTTTTACAGATGTTACATCTTCTGGAGGGATTCTCTGTTTCTGCTACATTTCTCTTGGGTTTTTTTTAGGTTTTTTGTTTATTTGTTTATTTGGTCTTCTGTTTGGGAGATGTGTTTAGCTTGCTCTTTCAATCATTTGCTTAGCCTTTAATTTCTCCTGTCACATTTTTAATTTCTGAGAGTACTTTGATGTTTTCTAATTATACCCTATTTAATAGCATTGCATTTTTACTTTATAGATGCTATATATCCCCACTTCTGTCTTAGCATATTAATGGCAAATTGTTATTGCCCTTTGGGGTTTTCATTTTCCTAAATAGTCTGTGTTTCACCAAGCTTCTTTTTTTCCTTATTTATTTGCTGTCTTCTTTGTCATTCATTTTAACAGCGTCAGATATCTAGTCATCTTCGGCTATCTACTCATTTTTAATTATGGGAAGCAAAAAATTAATTCAAAGCTCTCTGTATATTTATGTGTATTCACCTGCATTTTAAGGTTACAGTTTGTGCTACATTATGAGGGAAGTCCTGGTGTTGGTTTCTTCAAGTCTTACTCTTGAACTGGTTAGATTCCTCTTCTAAGATTCTTCTAATATCTTACCTGGAGATTATGACTGTCATTGGTAGTCCCAAGTGGAGAAAAAAAGCTGGAATTTTCTGCATTTAAGTAATAACTATCTGTTTAGTACCCTTGATTTGAGTATAATACTCTGTTCCTCAATTCTTCCTGATGCCTGCATATTTACAGATCTTGATTTTATCATTCTTCACAATAAAATTGTAGTTTTGGGGCAGGATCAGTTAGGAGTATCTTCACAGCTATGCAGATTTGAAGAGAACATCTGGGAGCCTATTTTTTTAAACCTTTTATTGTGGACAGTTTTCAACATAAATCAAAATGGATAGAAGAGTATAATGAACTCCCATCTTCCTAATACCCAGCTTCAATACTTACCAGTATTTTACCAATTTCAGATACTTTAAACATACTTGTGACCCATTCTTCTATATTCATCCCTGACATTTCTCCTATTCCAGAGGTCCTGATACACCCAATCCCTGAACTTTTTGGATTTTTTTTTCAGCATGAACTGGTTTCCTATTTGTTTTTCATTTTGTTTTCCCACACCATTATAAATTATAGTACTTACCCCCTAATTGTGAGTATGTTGTAGGTACTGCATTTGTTATTTTGATTTAGATATTGCCAATGCTTTATTTCTTATAGCCTTCCAAAAAGACAGCAAAAATAAGATTCCCCCCTTTAGCTTGGCATGCTCAGCAACCTATCATCAGTGGGTTGAAGGAGTGTTGGTACAATATGAACTGTTGGTGGCTGTATGAACATTTTGAAGATAAGCTCTTTACCTTTCATCTACCAACTAAAAATAAACTGGAAAACAAATTGCCTCTTTAAAAATTAGAGATAGCACATTCTACATCTGGGAATTTGTTACAGCCTTTATAACAAATAACTAAATATTTAAATGTAAATGTGAATGGAGTCCTTTAAACCAAGAAGCTTTAAATACAGTCAAGGCAATGATAAATTAAGCTCTTCCCTGGAGTCTTTTAACTTCTTTTAGCCCCTATGAAATTGTTGATATTACTTGTCAGCCACAGAGATGATTAGAACTTTTTCTATCAAGATTCAATTGGTATTTGTCCAGTTTGGATCTGTAGATTCTAGGGCTTCCTACCTGTCTTTAGTAGCTACTACTAACTAGTCTGTTACAGGATCTTAATGGAAACCTAGTTCCTCATTTTAAAAAAGGGATTGGTTGTCATAAGTCAGAGAGAGAAGGACAAATACCATGTTATCTCATGTACATGTGGAATCTAAAGAATAAACCAAATAAACAACAAAGAGAAATAGACTCATAAATTTAGAGAACAAACTAGTGGGATGGAATTGGAGGGATAGGCAAAATAGGTGAAGGGAATTAAGTGGTACAAATTTCCAGTTATAAAATAAATAAGTTATGGGGATAGAAAGTATAGCATTAGGGAATATAGTCAATAATATGGTAATAATTTTAGTGACTGATGGTAACTATACTCATCAAAGTGAGCCTTTCCTAATGTATATAATTGTTGAACCACTATGTTGTAAATCTAAAACTCTTATATGTCAACTATACCTCAATTTAAACATTTTTTTAAAGTTATAGATTTCCAGCCTGTCTCACTTTGAAATGAGTCTCTCTGAGGTAAAATCATATGATGTGGGACAAGCCCCTAATGGTTCCATTTTGTTAAGAAAATTATGCTTCTGGTTAAGTGATAAAACTGACTCCTAAAACCTTAACCATTTTCATAAATGTGACCAAGTACTCATTAAAAACAGAGATACTCTCCTAACAACCCACCTCAGAGATGGATGAACCAATAAAATACTGTCTCTTAATAGCAATGAATTGCCAACAGAAGACAACTTTGAATTCTTCCCATAATAGGCTGAATATCACATGATATTCTTAACCATAGACAGATTTACCTTTCTCTACATTTATACAGATTTATAGGTCAAAACAAATAAGTTTATTATATAATAAGGCTAATGGGCCAATAGGCACAGAATTACTAAAATGCCCATATAAGTTTTCTTTCTATGAAAAAAATACAGCAGCAGGCTCATGGGTTAAATTATTATGTTGCACATGTGTATGTATGTATGCACTTTTAAAGAAAAACATTTGGACCAAGAAATCCAAATCAAATATTGTGACCATTATCTTTATAGTCCACTGGATTAAAGATAAATCTTATCATAGTAATGAAACCACAACAATGGACTAGAATGACCAAAGGAAAATTATTTTTCAATGTGTGAATCATGTTGCCTCACAGACTATAATTCCAGCCATACCAGCTTCTATAGCAATAACTTTCACAAGAACATGATTTCAATTGTTTTCAATTATTTTTTGTTATATATTATCTTATCCTTTTGTAGATGAGCTGTCAGGTAGCTGAGAGTCAGTGGGGATAATGTGTACTCTCTCTATATATATCTCTCTTTTTCTTTCTTTTTCTCCCCCCTCATTCTCTCTCCCTCCTTCCCTACATAATTCCCACCCCACCTTTGCACTGGCCTCAGAGATAGAGAGACAATTTAAATAACCTCAGTGAAAAATTGGGTAGGTCATATTGCTCAGATCAAGAATACCTGAATAGACATAATTTTAGAGACTGACTTTTTTTCTGGAAGTTCTATAGGCCCTTCTTCTGCTCCCAGATGTTGCATATGGTTAAAAAATTGTGACTCTGGATCCTGTGAGCCTTTTCACTCCAGAAAAAAAAAAAAAGGAGTTTGGCTAATCCCCCAGGGGGATATCCTTCATCAGGGTAGATAACAGGCTTTGAATGGTTTATCATGAACATGGACTGACCACTGTAGAAGAATGAATGTAGGGAATTAATTGTAGGAAATCAAAGAGTTAAAATCCCTCTCTTTCTCTATTATACATTTGGATGAACTGCTACAAATGATCTTCCGTGGCTGTTTCAAAACTGACCTCTTAAAACTGATAGATCTATTACTTCTCCTCTGGCTGAATATTAGAGATCTTACTGTTACTCAACTCTCAGGCAAATTACAGAAACGTTTCTGAAACAGAAACCATTTACAACCTAACCTGGTAATCAATTAAAACAGATGGAGATACTTATACATAGATAGCCCTCAAAAATTGCAGGGTGAACAGATGAGAGTTATACTTGGGGATATATACCTACCTCCTTTTGGCGACTGAGCAGGTCTGAACTTGCTCAACAGAAGAACAGATTAGAAACAATCACTAGGTTGCTAAGACTTCCTTTTCTAAGAAAGTAACATCACAGAATGCTTCCATGTCTGATAATATATTCTTCCTCCTAGTCCATTAAATACGTGAAGCATCATTTTGAATGTAGTTCTTCACTGAAATATAATTCATGCTGTGTACAGACTATTCATGGCCAACCTAGATTTTATGATATTGAAAGTTCAAGACATAGTGTATACTTCACTACTTGTGTTTTTAAGTTTTCTATTCCTGCTTTATATCTTCTCTTTGTTCTGATGGTGTATGTCCTAAACCCTTGCATAACATCCACTAAGTTAAGCATTGCTTCATGTATGATGCTAACAATTCCTGAGACAAAGTACTTTTGGGCCCTAAAACCCTAAATATGCCCTTTTCAACCCTCCCTCACAGAATTGTTATAAGTGTTTTAATTTGCAAAGAATGTCCACATTTTACAAGGAAGAAAAAGTATAAAGTCACTGATAATAAATCAATACTAGAGACTTATTAGGACTTCTTTTATGGTACATATGGGCAACTTTGAGGGGTTGGAGTAAAATTTTCTTTTATAGAGAGATTTCTCTAATGAGTAAGAAACAATGAAAGGCTTTTTGTGTTTGGGGTAAGGGCTACATCACGTTTTCTCTAAAGAATGGAAACTGTAGAGTTTGAGGCTCAAAGACTGAGATAGCATTTCTGTGGATAAAAGGTAAATTATGCCCCACAATACTAATGTTAATGTAAGGGTAACTAGCAACACCATACATTTTTCCCCTACAGGTAAGGAAATTTAGTAGCATCCTCACAACACTTGTCTGCAGTCAGTAGAACTAGTGAGCAACACAGAAAAATATGAAAGACTGCTTACATGTAGTAGTGGTCATTATCTGGACAACTTGCTTGTAACACCAACTATTGTAAGCATCCTACAGATACAAAATGGAACCTCCACCCAAAACTGGTTCTGATGATAATTATGATAACACACACACCCTAAGAGATTGTAAAAAGGTTAAGGCTTTGTTGGGAAAGCAGAGTGGCTCCTGAATGGATCCAAAAATAATAAGAAAACTGGCTTGAGGTTTTATGGTGGCTGGGGCTATAGCAGGAGTGAGAATTTCCCCAAGGCAAGGACTTTTATGATTTGAAATTCTCACTGGTGCTAAAAGAAGTAGTATCCAAATTTTCTTATCATTTTTCCCAGATGTGGGGCAGATAGGGAAAAAGAAAGTGAAACCTAAAAGCTATCAGTATCAAACATTACTAAATGGAATCATACTCTTTTTTAAATCCATATATTCAGAAATCCTCCACTCATTTCCTTCCACATGACATCTATTTCTTTTTACTGATAATTTTACTGTCTCTTTAGTTTTGCCTCTTCTAGAACATCATATTGTTAGAATAGAGTAGAGTAATATAGTAGATAGCCTTTTCAAATGGACTTCTTTCATTTAGTGACATGAATTTAAGGTTTTTCATGGTTTTCCTGGTTTGAGAACTCATTTTCCATTACTGTGTAACACTGTTGTGTGGATGTACCAGTTAATCCATTAACTGATCAAAACACATCTTGGTATCTTCCAACATTCAGAATTATGAATAAAGCTTATATAAACACTCGTGTGTAGGTTTTTGTGTGGACTTAAGCATTTGACTCAGTAAATATCTAAGAGCACAAATTCTGGATCATATAATGAGATTATGTCTACATTTCTAAGAAACTACAAAGCTATCTTCCATAACAGCTGTACCATTTTGCATTTGCACCAGCAGTGTATGAGAACAGTTTATAATCTCTCATCTTAATTTACTTAAATTATTCATATTTCTCCCTTTGTCATACAGACAATTAAAATCATCCTCCTCAAAATCTACATTTGAATATATAACCTACTAGTATGCAAATATGTGTTCTTTCAATATCTAAATTTCTACAGGTATCTAAACAATCTGCATTAGGAAAAGACTAACATTCATCAAGGACCATTAACAACACTACATGGTACACAGACTTCATATATTTATCACCACAATAAACCTTATGAAACAGATATGATAAACAGATTTAGTGTGTTGTTTAAGGCCGTATCACTAAGTGACATTCAAAGCCAAGAATACACAGCTTCTAAGCTGATGCTCTTTTCACCTCATCTTACAGTCTTCCCATGCTCATGATGAGTCATTATCTCATGGATTTGAAAAATGTCAAAGTGCAGGAGAGGTAAATTAGATGGGAACTGTAACTACATATGTAAATAGAATTGATGTGCGTCTCCACCACATATGTTAACTTTACAACCACACTTGAAGCAAGTTTCTTTTCCTGGGTTTGTCTGGGCTTCCCGTTAAGACTCCATTTTATTAATAGCTATTCAGCTTTTACTTTGGAGAACAAAGTTTTATGTAAATGTGGTAAAAATTTGTATTATTTTCCCCCAGAGGGAATAATGTCATTAATCACTATTTCAGAGGCTTTACCTGGAAATAGAAATTAATGTCCATGAACTTAATGCAGTCAGCAGTGTATATCATTTGTCTTCTATCTCATTTTATAGATTGGGGTTGACAAAAAGCAATCAGTAGATTTCATATATAAATTGATGTATCTGTTGAAATGAAAATCTGTTAAAACTTTATTCATGTCCCTGAGTGACCACCAGTACTGGACATATTTGCTGCTGTCTGCCACAGTCTCTGCCTCTTCAGGCTGGTACAGGCAGTGTCTACTTTCATTTTTTATCTCTTCTTTGGATATTTGTAGTATATTAGAAGAGTCTGATGTATTTATATCTCTACCAAAACTTGGAAAACATGTGATATACTCCAAGGTTAATGTTTCATGAAGAATTGAAGAGAGCATATTTCTTTTCAGAAATAAAAAAAAAAGTATTTTTTTTAAAGATTTTATTTATTTATTTGACAGAGAGAGAGAGATCACAAGTAGGCAGACAGACAGGCAGAGAGAGAGAGAGAGAGAGAGAGGAGGAAACAGGCTTCCTGCCGAGCAAAGAGCCCAATGCAGGGCTGGATCCCAGGACCCTGAGATCATGACCTGAGCCAAAGGCAGAAGCTTAACCCACTGAGCCATCCAGGTGCCCCCAAAATCCCATATGTTTAACACACATCCAAATATAGACATTCGGATTTATAATCTCTGTTTTACATGATTCCATTTTGTTCTTATTTTTAATTTTATGTATAATACTCTAATATTCTATACTATACTATATTATACAAAAGAAACATACATTTGCATGAATTTTCCAATATATTGTTATTATTGAAAGTTAGTGTTTATATGTTGTTTCATAGTAAAGCATTTAAAAATAAATAATAAACTATGTGCTCTAAACTGACATATTATTTACATATGTCTAGTCTGACGGAACTTTCTTCATCATTGTAGAATTTGCAGGCACATGGATTATTTTTCATAGCTCAGTTTCTCATAGCAACATGTTTATTCAAACATTTTACATGTACAACACAGACTATATGCTCAGACATTCTACACACAGGTATGTTTATTTGTATTGGTGTTAACTTATGATGGCACTAAGGTGAAGAAGTTTAGCCAAAATCTTTGTGCTTTAAAATGCCTGTAGGAAATCAAGAATTAGAATCACTTTGTTTTAAAAGTGCTTTTCACACTTAATGCTGCAGTGCTTTTTAATCACTGTCTACTAATATTCAAAATAGATACCAATAAAAGTAAATGTTTTCTCAATCATGTTCTTTATGTTTGTACCTAGACATGCTAATTTAGTTCAGTTTCATTTTAGTTTCATTTTTATTAACTTATTTTATATCATGTTTACCCAGGGTTAATGGTTGCAGAAGTAAATAAAAACTTGTATACTGACAAGGTATGCATTTTCACATGGCCATGTCTCTTAGTTTGAAATTTAGAGAAATTTTTTATTATTCAATCATTGTCAAAATCTAAAGACAAATATGGCAGTATCATTAGTCTTCAAACTTTCTTGGTCTTTATTTTTTTATTTTTTTTAAAGATTTTTATTTATTTATTTGACAGAGAGAAACAGACAGAGAGGGAACACAAGCAGGGGGAGTGAGAGAGGGAGAAGCAGACTTCCCATTGAGCAGGGAGCCTGATGCGGGGCTCCATCCTGCGTCTGCAGGACCATGACCTGAGCCGAAAGCAGTTGCTTAACCAACTGAGCCACCCAGGTGCCCCGAGACTTTCTTGGTCTTTAATCAGTAAAATTTCTTAAGGAATGACCTCAAAATATGTTTATGTATGTGCTTATTTTTAAAATACTTTATTCTATTATTGGAATGTATTAAAATATTTTTACACTAAAAAAATATATTTTTTTTACATTATGGAAGATAACCAAAAATGTAAATCAGAGGATGAGATAAAAGTAATGTAAATCCTTGAAAATATTTTCTATTATAAAAACAAAAGAATTCTGTTTTCCTATATAAAAATCTTGTTGAATGTAAATCTTTTGGTTTCACCTGTGACTTATTCCACTCTATGTATCAACATGTATATGTAGTCCAACTTACTTTCAAATCATATTGAATTTATTATAAATGGCAGCATGATTAAATATGCTTCATCATATTTTAAAGCTTTGGTATGAAACTTTGTTCTTTGGAGTTTTATTTTGATAATTGTATTTGAAGGCTACCATATCTGAAAAGTAGATTTCATAGATAAATGGATCCAAATGTAAATACATTATTAGCTGTGCTTCCTAAATTTTAATGATCAGGTTCCAAATCAATCTAACCATTATGCACATATTTCTGTTAAAATTTTGCTTGTAAAGTTTCATTCTCCCTCATGTCATTCAATTGTTCATATAAAGTAATAGAAAATGCAATGCTTTTTTTGCTTTTATATTTAGATGGCATCTTTCTTTGAAAGATTTTAAAAAGATTAAAAATTCTTTGTTTACAGATTTTTAAGTATGTGACTATGAGAGGGTTTTTATAAATGACAGAAATCTCATTGTAAATAACAAAATGAAATACCAAGGAAACTATTCTAAGTAACTATTTAAAAGTTCTCTCTCTCTCTCTCTTCTCATAAAATGTGTTTTTACTAAAAGAAAGCAAGACTGTAATTTTCACATTCATATTTAAAAACACCATCTGAATTTGGGGCACCTGGATGGCTCAGTCAGTTAAGCTTCCAGCTTTAGGTTTCAGCTCAGATCATGAGCTCCTGGGTGGAGGGATCAGGCCCTGCTTTGGCCTCCATGCTGAGCAGAGACTCTGCTTAAAGATTCTCTCACCCTGTCCCTCCCCTAACTCACGCTCACTCTTTCTCTCAAATAAATAAATAAATGTTTTTTTTTTTTTAAATCTGAATCTTAAAGAGAATGATAAAAAATATTTTAAAATTTATGTTAAGTAGTGTACTACAAATCATCATTAGTTTTATATTGTAACTTTGCTAATGAATCATTGTACAAATATTGAGAATGTTCAACTTTGTTATTTTCTTGTACTTATATTCAGACCATGTTTCATTGCCAAGTTCTCTATGTCCTGTGCTGATTTTGTGCATGTTAGATTAGTTACATGTTAAATCTGTAAATCCTCCTAAACAGACACTGTAATATGTGGAAAGCAAATGAGTAAATGAAGGCAGCATTGTCAATGTCCCCATGATGTGAAAAATCCTGCCCTTCTCTGCTTATCATAAATGATACATCACCTTCTTCATGAGATATGAGATGATACTAATAGCAATTCATGAATTAGTAAATTTTAAATTTACTAATTTAAATTAGTAAATTTTAATAGTACATTTTAATATCCTTATGTTATCAGCTGTGTGTGTGAGAGAGGAAGAAAGAGAAAGAGAGAGATTTCTTTTCTGTATCACAGTAGCTACTCATGCTCCACATTTTGGGTATCTGCATCTAATCAGTGATGTACTGGCATAGACTACTAAATAAATGCATCATTTAAAAATCCCAAGGGTGCCTGTATGGTTCAGTTGGTTCATCATCTGCCTTCAGCTCAGGTCATGGTCCCAGGATCCTGGGATTGAGTCCTGCATCAGGTTCTCTGCTCCTCTTTGTCTCTTTCTTTCATGAATAAATAAAATATGTATATATGTATATCTATCTATCTATCTATCTATCTATCTATCTATCTATCTATCATCTATCTATCTATCATCTATCTATCATCATATATATATATCCCAAGCTTAGAACATATTTCCAAGCTATTATTAAAAATAACACAATTGGGGAGCCTGGGTGACTCAGTGAGTTAAGCCTCTGCCTTCAGCTCAGGTCATGAACTCAGGGTCCTGGGATGGAGGTCCACATCAGGCTCTCTGCTCAGCAGGGAGCCTGCTTCCTCCTCTCTCTGCCGGCCTCTCTGCCTACTTGTGATCTCTCTCTGTGTCAAATAAATAAATAAAATCTTAAAAAAAACACACAATTGTAAAATTCTCAGGATTAGTATCCATTCCACAGTGTAGATCCTAGTCAATGTTGATTGATAATTCAATCTAACAGATTGGTAAGGCATACTCCAAAATCATAGATTTTGAGCTGCTTACATATAGTTGCTTACAGACAATCCAGCGCTTATATTAACGTAAAGATCACTTTTACTCTTAGTTGTTCACTTGTCAACTATCAACAAATGATCCTTTTTGGCCTCATAGCATTTGATGTCCTCTGCCTATCCAAGTTCTCTTTTCACCTAAAATTTAATCTTCCTCTTAAATTATTCTGCTATATTATGCCATGTTGTATAATATTTGTGTAATATATTGTATCAGTCTTTTATATTATCCCTTGCTGCCTTCAAACTTCCAAAAGCAATGACAGATTTAGACAAATTAAATTTTGCTAACGTTCATGGAAGTGGGTCTAGAAAAGTTACTGACAAATCAAGTGATTAATTTATAAGAGAATAAATAAATAAATGAAAAAACTGCTCTAATGTCCCTTCACATCTTCTCAGATAAGGGATATACATCTTAATCGTAATAATTTGAAAGAATATTTCTGATTAAATTGGCAAAAATTTGATAGAAGTGGGGTGCCTGGGTTAAGTTGGTTAAGCCTTTGATTCTTGGCTTCAGCCTAGGTCATGATCTCAAGGTAAAAAAAACGGAGCCCCAGGTCATATTCTTCACTCAGCATGGAGTCTGTTTAAGACTCTCTCTCTCCCTCCCTCTGCCTCTCCATGCCCCTTCTCTCTCTTTCAAATAAATAAGTCTTTAAAAAAGCTTGATGGAAGAATGGAGGATGTGCATAATGTCTTCTGAAAGAATATTTTGGGGATTTCTTCTAGTGTTTTCTTGAATAATTTGGTTTATGAAGAGACTACATTTTCCTTATAATAGCATTTTCATACTGAAAGTACATTGGACCAATGTACTTTCTTATTTATGTTATATTATATGTTATATTTTGTTATGTTATATATAACATAATATGTTATATTATGTTTATGTATTATATTTATATATGTTGTATTTCTTATTATATATGAAATATAACTTATTTCAGTAAATATGCCATTTTCTATTTAATTTACTTAAATAATATAAACTAAAGAATTTCCTTCTTAAAACATCCTGAATACAAAAAGTATGTAACCAATATGGGTAACTAAGACCAGACAATCAACTTTAGGTCATGTGTGTAAATGATAACTAGAGAGAGAGCTCCTAATAGATGAGTAACAATTCACTTTGTCTCTTCATATAAATATTTGACCTAATTGTCTGTATATTACCATCTATCTATCATCTATCATCTATCAAAAAATACTTAACTAGATATGAATGAATGTATGCATCTAGATTAAGCAAAAAGAAAAAGTTTCCTCCTTACAAGATATTTTTATTTAACAAGTAAGTATTAAACACTGTTTATATTTTACCTATGTAGACTCAAAAAGATTTAACTTTTTTACAAATGATGTGTCTTTAAACATAGAGAAGTTAAACTAGAAATTTTGTGTTGATTTTCAAATACTTTGGAATCTCTGTGAATATTTACAAACTTTTATTGATTTTTATTTATACCAAATTGAAGAATTTTTAAATAATGAAGCAGGTTTTTTTAACTTAGTTGGTTATAGCAATTAAGTTTGAGCAGCATGCCTACATTGCACCTAGTTGTAGTCAACCCACCTTAGAGAGAAATCAGAACTGTCAGATAACTTGTATTTTTCTGTGAATTGAGGAAGATAGAAATGATGTATGAGGTTGAGGGGATCACGTATAATCTGTTGAGTGAGAAACCTCCACCTAATGAACATTTATGATGAGCTTAGCCCATTTTATCTTAGGAAGTAAAACAAACCCAGATTTTAAAAAGTCTATTTTGTCACCAGCAATTCCTATCACACAAACTTTAAGCAGTTTTTTTTTAATATATACACACCCAATAACATTAATTCAATCATTTTTAATCTTAACCACATTGCCTTGAATTCTTATGAAGAATATAATATTTTCTTAAATGTCATTCTGTGTATCTTTATTGAAGTAATTTATGTCATTTTGCTAATGAACAAATTCAGGCAAGGCTTTTAAGACAATAGGAAACGTCTACAATAGAACCTTAGTACAGCTGTTGAAATATTCAAATTTAGAGTAAACTCAAAATCTACTGATGTTTAAAAAGAAATTTGATATACCACTTTTCTCCCTTGTAAACATTTCTGTTAATTACTCAGAGTTTGAAAAAGCTTTACTTCATCCTGGCAGTTCCCTAGAGCTAACAATCCATGGCTGGGTTTAGTAATTGTGGCAGAACGCCAGTTACACTTCATGATGAGCGAAATATCTGCTACAGCTGTCACAAAGCAACAAAAGTCACAAAACATTTAAAAGCCAGAGGCTTAGAATTAGATTTCTCACTGAATATGTAAACAGAACTTTATATCTCAAACTTATCTATAACAATAAGAAATATATTCCCTTATTAAAACTATGAAAATTATCAGATTTCATTATTCAATCTTCACTAATATTTCATGATCAATGCACAAAAGAATAGAGAACACACTAAAAAGAGAAGTTGCCATTATTATCATTTATTTATAGAATTAGAAACATGAGTATAGCTTTTCTGTATTCCTGGAAATGCATAAATCAGTGTACATATAACTAGGTGTGTATACTATATAGTGTACAAATTACACATTTTAAGGGTATTTGTAATCTTAAACATTTTCAAAGTGAATTAGGAGAGGGACAGGGAAATTTTAGTAATAATCAGGAGATATTTATAGCACATATTATTTATGGCCCAAGGCATCCAAAATCACAGAATTTTCCATTATATACTTATTTGGAGAAAATAATCATACATTTTTCCCCTCACTTTTTAAAATTATGTTAACTACTTTGATACAAAACATACTTATACTCAAAGATCTGAAGGTATAAGATTCCTTCTTATGTGTCTTATTTTTGTAGGGAGAGGACATAAATAATCCTGACAGTTTTCTTATTCTTTTTCAGAGGAAATATGCACATGGACTCTTCAAAATGTTTTAGCCTCTACCCTCAAACACACACACACACACACACACACACACACACACACACACACACACATATGTGTGTATATACAATTTCTAAATTGACAATATAAACTTCCACTGAAAAATTATTTATATATGTAATTCTTCATAATAATAGGTCGACGTTGTAACTGTTGTTTCTCTTATGTGCATGAACCATGCAAGCCATAAGTTTTGTGTGTTTTCCCAAAGAGCTAACCAAATCATAGAGGAAATAAAATAAAAGTTGTAGAGAAGAAAATGTAAACAACTATTGGGTAAAGGTTCGTATTGTTAAACACATTTGCTTTTGTCATTACCATTTTATATTTGACAACATTTGAGCCCAGAGATTTTAAGGGACTGTCCAAGTTCATGAGCAGAATGATAAAGCCCAGATTTGCATTTTCAGGATATGTACTTTGTATATTACTTTTGTATGTTACTCTTTCAGATTAGCAGGTTTACTAGTGTAAACTCTCACATCTATATAATGTGAACCTATGTGGTCATGTGCAAAATAATATTCATCATACAAATATAACCCATCAACGATTCACAAATATTAAGCCTTGACAAACCTTTGGTTAAAAATTGACTGAAGATAAAAGAAAACAAAAGTCAAAAGTAAATTTACAAATTGACTGATTCCAGATTTCCTAACTTGAGCTCTTATCTTTTATGTCATGCTCTACATTATGTTCGTTCAGTAAACATTGACTTACTTTGTTTCTACCATGAGCTAGAACGTAACAATAGGATAAAATTCATATTCACTGTGTTCAAAGTGGATAAAGTTCATATCCACTGTGTTCAAATGGACTGTGTATCCTACTGATGTTTAAAAAGAAATTTGGAGCTGCTTACATCACCCCTCATGTTAAGAGAACGAAATATTATTAAATATTTAAATTAATAGGAGTTAAATGTAATTCAGTTTTATTTTAGAGACAAACTTCTTAAAAGCAAGGTTTTATTGCTTAAAACCAGGAGTAGGACTAGAGTATACATGCTAGCAGTAAAGACCTGTACACTCACCTGATTGAGAGAAACGTTTCATTTGGCTTGGAAATTTTTAACAGCCAATGCAAAGAGCAATTTTATGTTAATTTATATAAAGTGTATAAAAGTTATATTAGTTGTTCTTCACAACTAAAATGATTTCTGGTATTTAGATTTGAAAAAGCTTTCTTCAGTAGGTCTTTATAAAGAAGACATTATAGGGTGCCTGGGTGGCTCAGTCATTAAGCATCTGCCTTCAGCTCAGGTCATGACTCAGGGTCCAGGGATTGAGCCCCACACTGGGCTTCCTGCTCCATAGGAAGCCTGCTTTTCCCTCTCCTACTTCCCCTGCGTGTGTTCCCTTTCTCGCTGTGTCTCTCTCTGTCAAAAAAATAAAATCTTAAAAAAAAATACATTATAGAATATAATGTAAAATAGTTAGCAATTTCTATAGTGTATACACAATAAGTTTTATAAACAGTTTCTTATAAGTTCCTCACTATATCTAGAAGAAAATAAAATACTTTCATTTTGTAGTCATTGTAATTTGTTTTAATTTTATAGATTTTTAGCACTTGTGGCACATGCTATGTTATAAACTTTGAACATATTCTTATTTAACTCTCAATTCATCCAAAATATTATCTATACCAGTAATATATCCTCTTACAAAGAAGGAAATTGACACTTGGAAAAATTTAAATAGATTACATAAAGTCATACAGCAACAAAATGGCAGAATAAGATTTTCTCACTGGATGGGTGAGCAGATAGAGAGATAAGAAACATCAACTGGGGATATAGTCATCTGGGGGCTTAAGATGGAAGCTTCAAGACGGTTCATTCATATTGGACAAGCTCTTCCAAAGGCAATGTGAAAGCTGGTTTCAGGGCCCTAGAATGTATGCATTTATATCTTCATATAGTAGATAAGGCCTTGTTTCTTTACGTGGTCATCCATGTGGTTTTTCTACATGGTATCTTCAGTATGATAGTTAGCTCTCTTAAGCAGCTCAGAATTCCCAAGATCACTAAAAAGGAAGCTTTCTGCTTTCTTAAACACATAAATGTTATAGCGGCCTTTCACAATTATACTGAATACAACAATCACAACTTAGATTTAGTGTGGGAGAATCTACATAAAATTTGAATTTTTGGTTCCTTGTGGTTTGATTTGGTTCATTGTGGACCATCTTTGAGAGTAGCTACCAAAAAAGACCAACTCAGATAAGAAAGGAGAAAGGAAAAATAGAGTCTCCCTAAAAGAGTAGTAATGATACGTTCTCAAGGAGACAAGATATGATGAAATGGGATGGCTGAATTTATTTGGGACCATTATTTTAATAATACCACATTAACCTTTTTATATTAGTTTACTTCAAAATATCTTCCTTTTTTAAATAAAATATTTATTTATTTATTTAAAGAGAGAACAAGTGGGGAGAGGAGCAGAGGGAGAGGGAGAGGAAGAACCCTCAAGCAGATTTCCCACTGAGTGCAGAGCCCTAAACAAGGCTTGATCCCAATACCCTGAGATCATGACCTGAGCCAAAATCGAGAACTGGCCACTTAACCTCTTGAGCCACCCGCATGCCTTTTCAAAATATCTTCTAAATTACATATTGATTCCTTAACTTCCGGAGTGAGTTTGAAGTGTATTACCAAATTTCCAAATATGTGACATTGGATAGATGTCTTTATTTTCATTGTATTAGTAACAACAACAACAACAATAGTACTGCTTATAGTAATAATAATGTTTAAACAATCACAGTAGTAGTTTCTAGCTCAGTTGCATGATAGTTGGAATATATAGTCTCTAAAATTTGAGTCCTTTTAAATTTGTCGAGACTTAATTTATGGTCCAGTATATAGTTAATTTCGGTAACTTTTCCATGTGTACTTGTAAAGAATATATCCTCTACCATAGTTGAGTGCAATGCTACTTAGTCAATAAGGCCAAATATCAGATTGAAGTTGTTTAAACCTTCTATTTATATGCTACCAATTTTCTTTTTTTCTATCAATTACTGAGACATGTATTAAAGTTTCCTGTTATTATAGGTTTGTCTATTTTTCTTTTTAGTTCTCACAAGTTTGCTTTATATTTTGAGGCTATATTATTATGTTTATACAAATCTATTAATTCCATATCTCTCTGGTGAATTAAACCTTTTATCACTACAGAATTACTCACCTTTCATAAAATGCCTCTTAAAATGTATTTAGTCTAGTATTAATATACCAGTTTTCTTTGGGTTAGTTTTGCATGAGTATCATTTCTATCCTTTTACTTTCATTTAATTCATGATGGTGTGTTTTTTATAAACAGCATGGGGGTTTTGGGGTTTGTTTTCATCCAGATACTCTTTACTCTCTGCTTGTCCTCAATTTATATTCCTCAAATATGTATATTTAACATTTAATGTGTTCCTGTCAAGATTCTTTTTTTTTAAATTTATTTCACAGAGAGATCACAAGTAGGCAGAGAGGCAGGCAGAGAGAGAGGAGGAAGCAGGCAGGCCTCAATCCCAGGACCCTGAGATCAAGACCTGAGCTGAAGGCAGATGCTTTAACCCACTGAGCCCCCCAGGTGCCCTCCTATCAAGATTCTGAACCACAAGATAATATGAATGGAAACAAGACACTGTGGTCTAGGAAGTCACTTGGGTCACAAGGGAAACTGCTCTAATCTTGCATATATTTGGATGGTGGTTTTGGCCTAGGATAGGGGGCAATGAATGAATGAAATAGTAGAAAGAAATCATTAACTTCGAAGAAACAGCATCACGCCCTGCACCTGCTTTGTCTTATACCTGTTTGTGATACTTCAATGACAAAATAAGTGTAGAATTTCTTGTGCTTTTGAGCAGTTGAGCAGCTGACAAAATGAATGTAGCTTTCCACCCTATACAAACTTCCTGGCCTGGTAAAAAGTTATCTAAAGACAATCAACACCATTGTTGTTGTTTTTCCTCATTAGCAAAAGATGAAGCCTTGACCTGATAAAATGTTTTGTGGCGTAAGGAGATGATTGATTTTATGGTGCCTGGAGGTCTTCAAATTATAGCTTCTTTTCTCCCTACCACTGAATTAATTGGCTGTCCCAGGCACTGGGTCCTGGCCTTTGTCAATATGGATTGGCTGAGAGAATAGCTGGTAACTCCAGAGGGAGTTTCAATCTAGTGACTGAAAAAAATAAGAAGATTAGTATAATAACTAGATATGCATAAAATATTAGAAAGTGAGTATGCTCTTTAAAGAACATGTAATAGGGGTGCCTGGGTGGCTCAGTGGGATTAACATCTGCCTTTGGCTCAGGTCATGATCCAGGGGTCCTGGGATTGAGCTCCCTGCTCGGCAGTGAGTCTGCTGCACCCTCTGCCCCTCCTCCCTCCTCATGCTTTCTCTCTGTCTCTCTGTATCTCAAATAAATAACTTTTTTAAAAAAATAATAAAGGACATGTAATAGATAAGGAAAACAGGATTTGTTAGGCATAAGAAAGATTTGTTATATTTTTCTGATCATAACATATGTAAATTTCAATAGATAAATAAATTCCAAGCCATTTAAATTTTAAGAAAATACTTCTTTATTCATAGATCAAGAGTAATTAGAATAGCAGTGAAGGGGCATCTGCGTTGCTCAGTCAGGTAAGTGTCAGAGTCTTGATTTCAGCTCAGGTCATGATCTCCAGGTTGTAAGATCAAACCCCACATGGGGCTCCCTGCTCAGCAGGAAGTGTGTTTCTCCCACTCCTCCTTTCTTTCTGCCCCTTACCATGCACATGCTATCTCTCAAATAAATAAATCTTTAAATAAAAAAGAATAACAATGTAAACACTAAGAACTAATTATAATTAAAATATATATTAGCACCTGTAAGATTGAAATAGCAAAAGGATTTATATAGACTTCATCATTTTTTAATAATTACTAAGATGAAAATTAAATGAGCTACATTTCCAATTTAGTAGAAAGAAAGAAAGAAAAATGGAGAAAGGGAGAAAGAATGTACCCATTTTACCATAAAGATGAAGATAATTTGGAAGTAAAAACAAGGGCAAAAGTAACATGAAAGCACTAAATGTAAGAAAGTGAATGCAGCTATATTAATAATAGATGAGGTAGATTTGAACGCAATTTTGAGTAAAAAAAATGGAACTCACATGGGAATTCAACATAATCACAATAAGAATAGACTTAGTAAAAGTGTTTTAAAATATATAAAACAAAAATTGACAGAACTAAAGTAAAAATAGACAAATCCTTGAGCCTAGCGAAAGATTCAGCTAGAAATTATTAACAATTAGTAATGGCCGTGTGTCTGCTAGAGTAAAAGTGTGTGGCCTCTGTTGGCCATGACATAGGAGGTCCTCACCTTCTCACAGACTTTTTTCTCCAGGAACCCAGGATCGTGGGACAGACTGTGGAGTATCCTGAGAAAGCTGCTTCTGAGGTGTCAGCTAGGATAGGGCAGTAGCAGCCACCGCTAAAACTCTGACCAAGCCCGTCTCCCCTCTTTTCCTATAGAAAAAACAAAAAACAAAAAACAAACTTCTTTGGTCTTAGGGTGAAGAGCAAAAGGACTTTAGCCTAAGGACCCTCATAGAAACCCAATTTATCTAAGCAAAAACAGCAACCACTACCAAAGCCCCCATTAAACTCATGAACTCATCCCCCATTTCTATCACCTGCCTTGTATGAGAAGAGGTAGAAAAAGGAAACTCAAAATGGATATTATATCAAAATATAAATTGTAAAGCTATAAAACTTCTAGAAGAAAACACAGAAAATTTATGTGACATTGAGTTTGGCAATGACACTTTAGATATAACTCCAAGACCACCCTACAGAGAAGAAAATTTTAAATTAGATTTGATCAAAATTGAAAATGTTTGCACTGCAAAGGTATTGTTATAAAATTAAAGGGCAAGCCCCAGACTCGGAAAAAATATTTTTGCAAATCATATACTTTAAAAGAATTGTATACAGAATGTATAAAGATTTCCCAATTCCCACTTAGAAAATATGTGCAATTTCTGAAAGAGGAAAAGTCCCAGGATAAATAAAGTCTGGCATCTATTCTATAAAATTAAAAAGCAATCAATTCTAAATAATATATTGTTCACATACATACATATAGAAGCAACAACACTTATATACAGAAAACAGTGGAAGGTAGAGTGAGAACATAGACATATAAGTTATTGGTAAGTGTCTGGTTATTGTTTTGAGTAGTGGGTTCATGAGTGATTACAATATTTTAAAATAAATATAAAATAAATAAAATATAATAGGGACATATATAAACCAATACTGCTAAGTATATCATTGTTAGAGTCTGAATGTTTTGTGCCTCCCTCAAATTTCATACATTAGAATCCTAACACCTAATGTGATGATGGTAAAATTCGGGGTCTTTGAGAAATTATTAGGTGATGAGGATGGAAACCTCATGATTGAAATTAGTGCTTTTATAAAAGAGACCCCATTTAAACGAGAGTTCCTTGACCCTTTATAAAAAAGAGCTCCCATACCAAAAAGTTGCCATCTAGGAAGTGGGCCCCCACCAAACACTTAATATTCTGGCATCATAACCTTAGACTGCCCATCCTCCAAAAGTGTGAGAAAAAAAAGTCTGTTGTTCATAACCACTGAGCCTTTGAAAATATCAAAGAGAGACAGACTACCACACTTACAATAGAAAATAAGTTTAAAATGATAAACTTCAAGTAATAATGGATAAATTGTGGTATAGCTAAAACATAGAATACTGTTTTGCCATTAAAAAGAAAGAAATGTTTATGCAGCAACACGAATGAATTTCACCAACACAATATTAGATGAAAAAAGAAAGCCCCAGAAAAATGTCTATTGTAGTATATATGTCTACTGTGTTTATGATGCTATTCATTTAAAATTTAAAACAAGTATATTATGGATATATAATATAAACACATGTAGTAAATATAAAAAAGAAAGTAATCTAAATTATCTTATGAGATTGGTTATCTCTTTTGGGAGACTAGAGAAGAGCGTAATGGAAGAGAGGAGGTATGTGTATATGACTCAATTTTACTGATAACATATTTTATTCCTTAACTGGATAATATGTGTGTAAGCACATTACATCTTCAATAGGCAATAATTTGTTGTTAGTTGAAATAGTGCTTTTGAAATATGTTAACGTATGTGTATGAGGGAGAAGCAGAGAGAAAGAGAAGCTCTTAAAAAATAAATATGCATAATTCCATTTGCAACTATTAAAATTATTTTAAATCCTCAAAATTAATATCAAAGAAAGAAAATAGTTAAGGCAATACATGAGATAAAATATTACATATAGTTAGATTACTTATTAAAGTAGCGCTGGTTTATCAGATACCTCATTTTTATTTAATATTCTTTATAAATTTATGTGGCAGGTATTTTAATTCCCATTTTATAGTTGCAGAATTAGAATTCACCAAAATTAAGTGATGTTCTTCTGGTCTACAATTCCTGAATTTTCTTATGCAATTCCTTTCCAGGTGTAATGGATCTATCTAGTGAAGTGGCTGTGGGTACATTGATTTTATGGCTATGGATGTAATAGGATTTAATTTCCACCATGAGTATAGGAATGAGGACAGAGATCAAGAAAGGACTTTGGGTTTGCCAGTAAGATTTTGGTGACTTGTTAAGGAAACATTTTTGCATAAAAGTGAAGCTAAATTATCCTGAGAAAAATAAGGCAACAGGTAAATATTGCTAGTTTATTTTGGTCTCCTAAATTTAGCTTTGTGTTTTGCATTTTTCCCCCTTTTCAAGATTTTGTGCCATTAAGCCAACTATTATTTTCTCTATCTCGCCATAGAAAGTTGAACTTGCTTAACTTTGGAAAAGCTTAAACTGAAGAACCTAATGTTTCCAAGATACCTAACTAGCCCCCAAAGAGTTACATGTCTTCCCACATTTTTGTAGCTGTTAACAAAGAAGAGTTCTCTCCCAGAAAACTGATTAGACTCCCTTTGGACATTATATAGATACCACTTTAAAGAAGGCATTTGTTTATTGCTAATCGAAAATTTTTGGGGTCTTCCGTTTTTTCAGTGCCTCTAGCAACAAAAAGTATCTAGGAGCTAAAATACAACTGCAGCTGGAGCTAACTTCCCCTCATTCATCATAGTCATCTCGTGAATTAGGAGCCAGCAGACCATTTCTCTTACTTTACTTCAGCTCCTTTTCAGAATGAGGAAAGGTTCATAATGCTCAGATATGATAGTCCTTTCTTCTAACCTATTATTTACAGAACAGTTTTGTTCTATGTCACTCTGTAAACTCTTGGGCTTTTCAAAAGGAAACTAAATTCTGACTGGTGCTTTTCTATAAATATGTGCATGCATGTTAATAGGACATTTGGCAATGACTTGAGATTAACACTTCAATAACACCACACAGCTGTGGCATTTTTATTGGGTGCTTTGTAACTTCTCCAAAACCTGAAACAGCTCTCCTTTTCTCTCATTCAAATAATCATAGTCAACATAAGTCCTTTTTTTAAGGATGCTAAAGGAAAGATACATACCTTCCATATGCCAAAACTTTTTTAAAGACATGTTAATGGTAATGGATGAAATTATGTCTGTTGAACTGACAATAGTATAATTGGTCACATCATCATAGAAGGGAAGTTTTTCCTTAAAATGGATTGTATTCCATCAATTCATTCTATTTTAAAAGTTACAAGTATTAACCTTTGGAAGGACCATTACCCTTTAATTGGCATTCTGATACTCTCCAGTGTATCATTGGCTTTTGTAAACTATGTCATTAAAAGTGGCAATTATAAAAAAATGTGACAATCATAACATTCATTAAATTATAATACTATAATAAGCTGGGATCATTTTTTGATCCCCCCAAAGCCGCTAATTAACCATGTGCTTAAATGTGCACATATTTAACCATGTGCAAAAGATAAAATGAAGCTTTGTTGCAAGCTAATATTTTTCACCTGTTTAACCTATCACAAGTGTGGCTATATACCCACATAATTTATAAAGTCAGAAAACATAATCATAACTTAACCTTTGACAAGATTTCTAAAGTACTCCATATATGAGAAAATCATGGCAGAAATAAAGTCTCCTATAAAATGTAGTTCAGTAACATACAAATGTTTGGAATGTTCTAATACAAATTCTGTGATAAAGTTCATGAGATTATATAAGTAGATTCTTAGATTATTCACCACATAAAAGTCAGCTTTTCTGGTGTGAACATGTAGAATCAGCATCATAAAATTGATGAAAATATTGTGGCATCAAAATACATAGATAAAGACATTTAGATACACTAGGATTTTAAATTTGAAAAATAGCTCATTATATCTCTAGTATAGTGTTGGTTATAATAAGAAAAGATGTATTTGTAAACTTGTTCAACCAAGAGATACAGAGCCTATCAATTTTTTTTTTGCTGATTAATTTTTACACTTAATTTAACAGAAGGATCACAAGATGAGTTGAATTAGAAATTTTGTATAATACATAATATTTGGCATAAATATTTAACATGTTTGATATAAACATTTTCTTAAAGATCTTATTTATTTGAGAGAGAGAGAGAGTGAATGAGAGAGAGCATGAGAGAGAGAAGGTCAGAGGGAGAAACAGTCTCCTCATAGAGCTGGGAGCCTGATGTGGGACTCAATCCCAGGACTCCAAGATTATGACCTGAGCTGAAGACAGAAGCTTAAACAACTGAGCCACCCAGGCACCTGATATAAGCATTTTTAAATAATATATTTATGTGGGATTTTTAAAAATATAATAACTTTGGCTTAATAAAATGATTTGGTCTATGACCTGTTATAAACCCAGAACAAGCATAACATTCTCTAAAAGAATAAATTTGCTATGAATATCATACTGTTGACATTAAAGGATACTTAGTAAACCAGCCCATGGTTGAATAGCCTTCCTCCTGTAGTCACTCTTGTGGAAATCATATAAAATCATATATTTTTATAAAAAAGATAAACTTGAGCCATCAGGTTCGCTGACTTCTTTAATACTCAGAAAAAGGGTAGATTTTTCTCCCTTATCAGAGTTTTTCCGAAGTAAAAATAACTCATTCCCACCTAGCTATCTCAAAATAGTGAATGAACTAAAGATAATTCTATCAAGATTATTGTTGTTGTATTTCATAATAAAATTAAAAGTGCTTCAAGGCTCAATTCAAATAAAAAAACCACTTCACAGAATTCTGTTTATTTAGCAAACAGAATTTATGTCACAAAATTATTATATTGAAAAAAATTGTTAAGACAAAGATCTGGAGACTTAAGCATTAGGGTACTTTTGGATCCAAATTACAGATACAGTGATACATTTGTGGTAAAATGTATCCAGATATAAAATTACAGTTTTGGGGGGGGGGGCTGTTAGCGTACAGGTAACTTAGAGCTAACTCTCTCCTTTTGATAATTTAAACATGAGGATACTGAGACCAAAAGATATTTAGGATTCATCCAATTTTATGTGGATAGTTGTACAATAAGAAACAAAACCCACTTGAATGAACTAGTGGTCTTTCTACCTATAGGATTCTCTAATCACTTACAAAAAGTAAACATACTGTTTTTCCTTTTTATCAATGATTATCTGCTAAATGCAGGATTATTGGTCAATGAATGCAAATACTGACTTTATTTACTAGTTCTATTCACTTATACAAAAAGGCACACTTTTGTTTTTACTAATAAATATCTGACTTTGATGATATAAGGTAAATGAAGATGAATGAGGCATGGAAGGAAATTTTAATTTTGTGGAAAAAAATAAGTAATATAAAAATTGTTTACCAAAATAAAGCATGCATGATCATAATAAAAGACAAAATATAAAAGGATTCAGGGGGATAAAATAACACCTCTACCTGAAATATCATTAAATTTTAATCAAGAAAGAAACCACTTTTATTGGCTTTTAGATATTGATAGAATTTAGTATGAAAAATAAGATACTTCTGCATTTTTAAAAAGGTTTGTTATTTTATTTTATTTTTTTAAGGTTTGTTATTTTAACAAAGAAAAGCAAGATTTTTTGACATTGAGGAAAATATGAAGAACATTCTGAGTACTTTATTGATCAAAATATGAAACAATCATACAGATTATTTACTTGGAAAGATAGGACTATGTTATCAAAATCTTCTCAGAGTTCTTGCAGAGTTGTACAATTAAGTTCTAGCATTTTTATCAGCCATCTGACATTGGATACCATATAATCTCTGTTCAAAAGTACTTGCATGTGACCTTTCTTTTCTTGAGGTTACTTTACTCTATTCTTTGTCATTACTCTATTTTTTATCATGAAAGAGAATTTTGTCAGATTTTTTTTTCTCTATGTATTGAGATGACCATGTAATTTTTACCTTTCATTCTGTTAATGTGGTATACTTACTGATTTTCGTATGTTGAACCATCCTTGGATCCACGATTTAATTCCATTTGGTCATGGTATATGAATGATTGTTTTAATGCCCTGTTGAATTTGGCTTGCTAAGAATTTTATTGAGGATTCTTGCATTGTGTTAATCAGAGAGATTAGCCTGTAGTTTTCTTTGTATCTTTTTCTAGTTTTGGCAATACTGGCCTCATAAAATGAGCTTGGAAGTATTCCTTTTTCTTTGATATTTTAGAGTAGTTAAAAGAAGTGAAATGTATACACATATAATGGAATATTATTTAGCCTCTAAAAAGAAAGAAATCCTTCAATATGCAATAACATGGATGAAACTTGAAAACATTGTGTTAAGTGAAATTAGCCAGCCACAGAAGAACAAATATTGCATGATTCCACTTAAAAGAGGTCTCTAATATAGTCAAACTGATAGCAGCAAAGAATAGAATGGTGATTGCTAGGGCTGATGGAAGAGGGAAATGGAGAGTTGTTAATCAACATTTCAGTATTTCAGTTATGCAAGATAAATTAGTTCTAGAGAGCTGATGTACAACAGGGATAGCATAATGGACATGTAGTGGAAGATAGGTTGGAAAGACTCTCAGCTCCATAATGAGAAAATAAATAGCAAAGGTAGTCAGCAATATGCAACAAATGTTTGAAAATAGCAAACCATTTTTCAGTCAGTCTACCCTGGAAATTTTACCAAAGAATAATTCTACGTAAGAAAAAGAATGTGTGCACTTTTAAGTGTTCTCAGAGTATTGTGTTTTTGCATTACCAAACATGGAAAACTATTTAAATAAAGGATAAAAATGGAGAATTTTAAAACATGTAAACATTAACTCAGAAGAGTATTACTGAAGTAACTACTTAAATTTTCATTCAGCAGAACATAATTGTAAAAGGAATAATTTGGAAGAAGGTCAGCAGCAACAGGTGTAAACCAGGATTGAGCCAGGCAAGCCAAAACATATGGTTACCCTAAATATTATGCACCTTTTAAAACGATGTTAAATATAATAATTGGCTTGGGAAACTATTTGTATTATATTAACTATAAAAACAGAAATGCATAATGTTCACAAATATATACATTAAAATGTTTCTCTGTCATAGATATATATTTATAGTAAAGATATGAATGACCAAATTTCTTTTCCAATTTTCTACATTTTACAAGTTGTATATATTGAATACGCATTGATTTTGTTAAAGACACATAGTAAACATTATAGCTTTATTTAAAATCTAAACAAGAATTGCATATGTAGAGAATTAGTGTGATTTGTTCAGAATTCTCACAGAGATAAAATTAATAGCTAGGTCAGAGGAATTAGAAGTTAACATAAAGAATATATGTACCCTGTTTTTTTCCAAGCTATGCAATTCAGAAGTATCCCAAATATTTAATGGCTCAGAACACTGAAGAGCTGACTTTAAGTCAAATTTCAGAACCGTTAAAAACAAAAACAGAAAACAAAAAACAGCAATTGCTCTACAAGTGACCTACAAATAGGTAAAACAGATTACAATTTTATTCTAAGGTATTAACAGTTTTTAGAAAATGCCTGGCAAGTATATTACATTTACTTCATTTGGAATGCAGTTTTATTATTTCACTACATTGCTCCCTTGCATGACACCCTTTAATGGGATCTCACTAATAATTACATATTATCAATAATAAATTTATTTTGAAAAAAGATCACATTTTCTCAGACTATAGTCTGTATAAGGGAATGGGGATGGTTTCGCTAATTCAATTATACAAAATATTACCTGCCATAAAGAAACCTACCAGCAACAGAGTGGATAAAGCAAATATCTCAAAATGAGAGAAAATATGCCACCTAATTTTCAGTGTGTATATTCTATAGGTCTAGAAGTTTTTACTTCAATCACATTAGAAAAACATGAAAATTGTTAAAAATACTTTTTAATGACAAGACTTCTCAATAACAATACAAGATGCTTTAATATTTGTGTGATAACTCTCCTAAGACTCAGCTATCAACATTTATGGGGCCTAATTAACTTTGAGACGGATTAATTCACAACATTAAAAACTTGATCAGGATTTTCAGAGGTTCCATTTCTAGAAAACTAAGACTTTATAGTTACTTATTTTCATGATTCTTTGAAATGATAACAACTGGAGTCAAAATCGAATTTACCTCCAAAGCAGACTTGAGGAACATCTCCCTCCCTTACTACAGTCAGCAAGCATGAGAGAAGAAATGATTACAAAATTTGCAGAAAGAAAAAAGAATATAACTAACAGTCATTGGATGCCTGTTATTTCAGGCATTGTAATGAATAGTTTCATTCACCATAATATTTTCTATAATCTTTTGTGGTGGGTTTTGTCATCCCCATCATCCCTTTTGAAGATAATTATATTGAGTCAAAGTGATTAAGTTTATCTTCTAAGATGCACTATTTTTTTTTTTTTTAAGATTTTCTTTATTTATTTGACAGAGAGAAACACAGCCAGAGAGGGAAACACAAGCAGGGGGAGTGAGAGAGGGAGAAGCAGGCTTCCCGCCGAGCAGGGAGCCCGATGTGGGACTCGATCCCAGGTCTCTGGGATCATGACCTGAGCCGAAGGCAGTCGCCTAACCAACTGAGCCACCCAGGCGTCCCTAAGATGCACTATTAATAAGAGACCTGAGGCAGTTCCACAGTT
Organism: Spilogale gracilis; assembly: GCA_004023965.1. NCBI lineage: Eukaryota > Metazoa > Chordata > Mammalia > Carnivora > Mephitidae > Spilogale > Spilogale gracilis. The sequence continues at coordinate 160,290 of PITA01000421.1, read as the reverse complement.
GTTCAAATTCGAACTTTGTAATAGTTGTACCATATTACCTTCTTTTTTTTTTTAAGATTTTTATTTATTTATTTGAGAGACAGCACAAGCAGGGGTGTAGCAGAGAAAGAAGGAAACTCCTCACTGAGCAGGGAGCCTGAGGCAGGGCTTGATCCCATGGCCCGCCAGCATCATGACCTGAGCAGAAGGCAGATATTTAACCTACTGAGCCTCCCAGGGGCCCCTACCCCATTACCCACACAGAAGTTTTGTTGTTGCAATTCCAAATATAGATTGGATTTTCTATTCTCATCTAAGGAACTCCTCTCTATATACTTTAGAAAATATTTAGTCAAGAAATAATACTTATACTTATTTCTATTATTTATGCAATTTAAACATCCCCATGAGCTATTAGACAATTAGTCCCCCCCCCCCCAACCCCTGAAGAATCTGGATGAATTTATTGTCATTCAAAGAGATCATAGAAATGGGAATATAAAAACCTTAGGTTTGTAATGTGGCTCTACTAACATTGGGAATGGGCTCCCCGGGATCAGGCACAGTGGCTGCTCTTGCCCAATGCCTCCTTGCAGATGCAGCCCTGGACACACTTGGCACAGCCCAAGGGACAGCAGGAGCACCAGCTCTTGCACGAGGTGAGTTTTCAGAAGCCGGCAGACATGCAGGAGCCACGAGTGGAGCAGGGGCAGTTGGGGTCCATTTCGAGTTGAATTGAAGACAGAGGTTCAAAGCAAACGACACAGTGAAAAAAGGCCGCGGGCTAGAGACTTGGTCGATAATTAAAAATAATTCTGCTAAGTAAAAATAAATAAGTTGACGATTGTGGCCATTGCTGCGATGAACATTGGGGTGCATATGGCCCTTCTTTTCACTACATCCAAGGTGCCCATCAACAGATGAATGGATAAAGAAGATGTGGTACATATATACAATGGAATACTATACCTCCATCAGAAAGGATGAATATCCAACTTTTGTAGCAACATGGACTGGATTGGAAGAGATTATGCTGAGTGAAATAAGCCAAGAAGGAAAAGTCAAGTATCGCATGGTTTCACTTACTTGCGGTGCATGACGGGTAAACTGGAGGACAGTGGGAGAAGGAAAGTAAATGGGAACTAGGGTAATCTAGGGAGGGAAACGAAACAACAGAGACTTTGGACACAGAAACAAACTGAGGGACTTGGAGGGAGGGTGGTGGAGGGATGGGAGAGCCTGGTGGTGGGTACTGGGGACACCTAAAGCGTGGAGCACTGGGTGTGGGGAATGGGGAATGAATATTGGAACACTGGAAAAAAAAATTTTAGTAACAATTAAAAAAATAAAATAAAAAATAAATAAATAAATAAAAATAAGTTGAAAGAGGAAAGAATCCTTTGGACATAATATTGATTCTAGTACATGTGACCTCTGCCATTCTATTATAAAACGTAGTGTGCATATTACATCATTTATAGTTAATCTTTCATTTGAGTTGAACTACTTTACAACTTTATGCCAAATGTGCCACCATGTTGCTTCATTAAAAGAAATAAACAAGAAGCTTGATATATCTTTTTTATACTATTTTTTTACATACATTTCAATAGCACAGATCATGCCTATCAAAAAGGAAATGCAGCAAATTTCTCATACAGATTTGTTTTTGTTTGTTTGTTTGTTTTCTTTCTTTTCCATAGCTTGAAAACTGTGGTGGTTTCTTTGTAATGATTCACTTGGTTCCCTTGGATTTCCTTTCCGCTGCAACAATCCAATGAGTCTTTATCTATTGCTCCAGACAGACATCTTCCCAAATCACCTAGAGATGTGAGTGATAACCCTATCACTTACTAGACAGAAACATCAAAATTCTGGCCACCATTCACCAAGATAGCTTTTTCTTATCTGAAGCTATCCATTTTTAATGTGTGAGGACAAGCCTGCTTTCAGTAATGCAGCTGGTTATAGCAACTAAGAATAGCACAAGCTTCCTTCCAAATGATGCAGAGTACCTCATCTTCATCAAAACCAACTAGAACTGGATGCTTGACTCCTGAAGGACAATTGGAAAAAGGTGTATATTGAGTATAAATCGCACAGAAAGACTGAGTCAAGTAACTAATCTAAATATATTTTGTAGCCAGGTCTCTAAATACGTATGATTTGGCATCTATAAATACTTAACCAGTTTATAATTGCATTATTTAATAATCCAAGTAATTTTGCAGTTTCATTACTTGATCAAAAGCAATAAAATAAGTGTATAAAATTAGGGAATAAATTGAATGTTTGAGTGAAACTGCAATTTTAATGTACTGAAATAATTAAATATGTACTGTTTCATGCTATATCTGTCAGATAACATACTTCTCAATATTGGTTCTTTCTGGCATTGCCTAGTGCTATATAGTGATGAGACCCTTCACAATATAAATTAGTTCTGAATAAGCCATCTATGATGCAAAACTTACTTTGATGATTAAGATAAAAGAAATTATTCTCTTAGCACTTGTTTATATTATTTAATACAAAATTATTATTCTCAATAAGAACCTTTAAAAGTTGATATATTCTCTTTTCTCAAGCATTTGTCTCTCTCACATATTTGGAAATTTAAAATAAATACACACAGAACATTTTACTGTCAGATAAAAAGAGCCACAACAACAATAATGAAACCTATGTTTCTGTAGTCTTTGCATCATTATTTTGCCCATGAGTCTTACAAATGAGGCAAAATTGAATGCTTCATGAACAAATGAACAGCATCAGTGAAGCAATACACACATACTAATGTGCAAACTTGGGTTTGAGTTCCATTTCCAACATCTAAATGGTCTAAGTTTCCTCTTTTTAGCTTTCTATCTGTAAAGTGGCAATGATTACTCCAATTAAATAAAAAGTAAATCCTAAGACATATAGCTGTATAATCATTTAACTTATAAAAGGGAGAACAAATGTTTCTCCTGAAGTATTTTTGACATTAAGAAATTATTCTGTAAAGTATTAAAAAGGCATTAATAATAAAACTATGCTTAGGCAGAAGTAGCAAGAAATCGTTAGCATTTAATTTTTTTTAGATATATTAATAACTTTCACTACCAACTCAAGAGTACAATGTGTAATGGGAAAAAAAAACTAGTGGTTGGATTGTTCAGGGATAAATATTTTGCTTTTATTATTTACATCATTTTACACATGTCTCAGAGGTAAGACATGAGGATAGCTCTCTTCTTGTTCATCATATAGTGTCCCTCCACTTTGGGAGCACATTTTATATTGAATGTACCTTGTAAAAGACATTTAGCAACTAAACTATTTTTCTTTTTCGTTTCTAAGAAAGTTGAGGAATGTTTTTAAATATATATATGTCCCAGAGGAAAATTATTGTCTATGTTCTGGGCCTTCTCATTTCCTTTAAACAGTGCAGAAGAACTTTATCTCCTTGCCAAAGATCTGGAGATTGGCTTTTATTTTCAGCTCTAATGGTCTCATCTGGATCTTCATCCCAGGAGCACTTGCCAACAGAGACCCCATGCTGTGATTGGTGCTGTTTAATACCAAGTTGATGGGTAATAAAGTTATCATAACCCATAATTTAATTATAGATGATAGTCTCTGCTCTGATTGTAACACTGAGACTGTTGGCTTCATTTACAGTTCTGGGGTACTTTACAAATGATTTGGGTTGATCTTTAATACAGTGTCAAGGGTGGAGAAATTTTTCGTATAATTGCATTTTATCCTACTTGAAAGAATATTCCACATTCAAATTGGATTTATTTTTGAGTTGACATATGACTACTTTCTATGCTAAGTGTAAATTTTAATAAGGATTTGTATAGGTCTTTCCTCTTTGCCACAGATATTTCGGTTGGACTTACCTCATTTGAATATAAAAAATTTCTTCTTTTCTTGTTACTGCTATCAGCCTCAAAAACAAAACAAAGTATATTGTTTTCCTAGGGAAATCAGAATAAATGTGTATTTGGAAATTGATTTTATTTTCCTAAATTTTAGTCTTCTCATTTAAATTTCATGTCAATCCATGAATGTACTGAGGCTGTTCACTTAGCTAGGGGCATAACGCCCTTCTTTCTTATCTTCAGATGGTATCCAATTCTATCCCTTCTTTTCTATGAAGTCTTTTCTGCAAGAAACTCTGGTGAACACTAAGTTTACAGGCAGCCTGTGTTAGTACTTGCTAGCTATGTGACTAATACATTCACTGGACCCTTCTGAATTTCTAAATTCTCACAATGATGGCAGTGAAGCTCTACTCAAGGGGACATGATAAGTAAGCAAAATAGTATTCAAGACATATCTAACAACCTCTCAGAATGACTTAATAAAGATGCTTCAGCATATATAGGTCTAAAAATGAAGTGGCTTGGTGGTGTTTTTATTTTTGTGTGTAAGTATGTGCATGGGGTGGTCTTAATATATACAGTTATAATAGAAATTATGTAAGAAAAATGCGTGTATGGCACCTGGGTGGCTCAGTTGCTTCAGTCAAGTCTATGACCACATAGAGAATCAATTTCTGTATAAAGTAAGTGTCTTTACATAGATATTTTTATCTATATTATTAGGGTATTGACTCACTTTAGCCAGTTTGCACTTAAAGGTCTGAAGTTTCATTATCCACCTTATTTTTGTCAGCTTTCTTTTAACTTAATTTTCTCATTAATTTTTCATGCTTTACTTAATAAAACTCAAAACAATTCCTTTGTTTATTGAGATTACAGCAGTCATTGTATAAACCTTTGATGATTATTGATATAGGAAAATTTATCCAATTTATAATTATTATATACAGTCTTCCCTTTAGCAGTTTTTTTTTTTTAATTGCTGATCCATGTGGTGTTTTCCTGCTTACTTAAGAGCTGATGAATAAATAATAGTTTCAGTGCACATGTACAAACAACATTTAAATTCTCTACTTCATAAGTTCAAGTCTTGAGTTATCTGAAAAGGAGCAAGGGCACTTGACCACATGCTTTATCTCTGGGTACTTTCTGCATCAAAAAACAGTTTCCAGTTAGAGTCATGAGAAATATGGTGTGCCCTTAAGTGATAACACACAGGTTTCAACTTGATTTATGGTTTAGGGATGAGCAGGTCACTTAGATAAATTAACTACTAGAAGACATCTGGCTGTATATTTGGTTGGCACATTCATACTTTTTTCATGTATCTTTAATGTGTTTTTTTTACTGTTTTAATACACTTGAAAAGGACACCTGGGAGATTACAGACATGTTTTCTCCATCCATATTCAAATTTACACCGTGTCACTTTTAGTCATGGGGCATTGTTTCCTATCATTCAGCTGAGACTATGGAATTATAATGAAATCTGATAGAGAAAACAAAGTAGAAAGATCTTGAAAAACTATTTCTCCAGATTCATTACAAAAGCCATTCTCAATTCATTACATATTATAGCTACCATTCCCCATTTTTTCCCATGAAAACAATCCTCATTTATCTAAATTGGAAGACATTAGTTTTATACTTTACTTTTTTCTCTTCTTTTACTGTTGTCTTACTTTACATGATAGTCTATTATTCTCTTAAGAATGAGTAATGTTTAGAGATAAATGTTTTCTTTCAACTTAATTGAAATTTATTTCTGGCTTATAACCCTCAAAACATTTTGTGGTAAAATTAAAACCCTTAGAAAATTTAAATCTAACATACTTTGATGACATTTCAAAGATGAGCTGTGTAGGGCAACTGAGTGGCTCAGTGGGTTAAAGCCACTGCCTTTGGCTCAGGTCATGGTCTCAGGGTCGTGGGGTCGAGGCCCGCATCAGGCTCTCTGCTCAGCAGGGAGATTGCTTCCTCTCCTCTCTCTCTCTCTCTGCCTGCCTCTCTGCCTTGTGATCTCTCTCTCTGTCAAATAGATAAATAAAATCTTTTTAAAAAATGAGCTTTTTAATGATCTTTTTGAAAAATTTATTTGGAGACAGTTTGATGAATCACCACAATTAAGTATTTCAAATACCTGATATTGACTATTTTGCTTTCTAAACAAAATTTCATTTTTGAATGGAAAAATTTCTATTTCTCAAAATTGAAAAACAAAATTAATTGAAAATAAATTATTCAGCAAAAAAGCAAAACAGCCATTTTATTAAAATTAACAAAACTTTACTTAAAAATATATTTTTTAGTATTTCTAGAGTGATAGTAAGAATTATTTTTAGTCCCTCAGAAATAAAACCTAAACAGGTTTATACATTTAGATCTCTTTGACAGATATCTAGTTCCATCTTATTCTGGAATTTTAATAATTCAAAACCCTGCATTTCATATATTTATTGTTCAATTTTTTTAAATAATAGTTTCAGATTGATAAGTCAAGAGTGAAGAGGAATATATCCCCAAGCCTTTTTGTAGAAGCTAATGAATATATATAAATGTTTTATTTGAATTAAATAGTATTTTTTCTTGTAAATATATTCTCCATTAAAGACACTGGGTGAGCTTTAGAATTGAAGATTAAAATTTATAGCTCCTTTTTTTTTGTTTTCTTTTGTTTTGTTTTTAGCTCCTTTGATTAACTATAAACTGGGGAAGTGTTCAGTACTTGAAATTGATTGTTCTATAATGAAATTATAATTAATTTAAGGCATTTAGGTGGATTTTGAATCATTAGAACATACAATTTCTAACCTATTTCAAACTTCTAATATTCCCCTACACTATATAAGTTCTTAGGAAATTAAAGCAAGACACTGCTTTAGTGTTATATGGAGCAGTTTATCAAAATCACTGAATTGTTAGAGCCTAGGGAGAAGGGAGACTCCAGTATTCTCAAATACATTTAGAATTTTCTTATAGAAGCTTTTATTTCATTAATTTATACTTTATACTAGAAATTTTCCAGTTTGATTTAGTATGCCCTAAGAAAATGAATTCCATATGGTAAAAAAAAAAAGTCTAAAATAAAAAAAACTCAATTCATAGTACTTCTAAATAATACAAATCTATTCATCCAAATATTTTCATCTTTGCACATGCAGGTATGTACTGTACATGTATTCAAATTCCGCTTGAATTGAACCTTACCTTCAATAAAAAAAAAAATTAAGTGGTTTCCATATGTCAAACCAAGACAAGATAAATTTCAGCACATTGTTTTATCTTTAGATATTTCCATGTACTTCCTTATGTATTATATCCTACTGGTGTTACAAATATAAATAAACTTTCATTTAATCAAATTAAAGTTACAGTAAATTAGCTTATGAGAGGAGTAACCAAATCATTTTGTAGTAGCATTCAAGCACTGTCAAAGAAGTTTAAGATGTACTTACTCATTTAAGGAATCAAAGAATTGGAAGATCAGAGATGTTTGGAAGTAACTCCTCAGAGTTTCTTGAGAAAGTAACAGGTGAAATAACACTTGGAAGTGTAGACAATATGCTAGAGAAGAGGAGCCATTAACCCAGAAGGAATATTAGAAGGGAAAGCACAATGTCAGTGAGTATTAGATGAGTCCAAGTATATAAAGGAAATATCACATGACACTTGCACAATACAAATTTAAGACATTTGTTATATGTCCTTGGAAATGAGTTTAAGTTTACTTGTATATGCAAATAAAGAAATCATGTACAAACACTACCTCAGGCAGCTATGTTTAAGATGAATGAGCACAATGGGAATACTTTTAGGTAGTTTTCAGTAAACTGGAGATAATTAGGACCTGAGATGATTTGTTGGTAGTGGCCCCAGAAATAATGGATCAGATGAGACTTAAAGGAGGCAAGCTATACATAACAAATTAGTTGTAGAATGAGAGGAAAAAAAGAGTAAAAGTGGTTAATCCCAGCACAAGTGACTCTAGGTTGTATTTTTATTATCACCAACCTTAATTTCCAATGCCATTTGCTCCCTGTTGGTTAGAGTTCTCTAGAAAAGAGAACCAATAATATATATGATAATATCTAATATATTAATATTAATGTAATAATATTTAATATATTATTACATAATAATTACATATAATAATATAATGTATCTTTAGGTATGTGTATAAAATACTGTCAGCAGGTTGGAGACCCACAAAAGCTGATGGTCTTGTTCTGAAAACCCTAGTGCCAGTAGTGTAAGTCCCAGACTCAAGAGCAGGAGAAGATTGAGGTCTTAACTCATGCAATCAAAGAGAGAGCAAATTTTCTCTTTCTTCACCTTTCACCCTATTCATGACCTCAACAGATTAACTGATGCCCACCCACATTGAGGAGAGCAGTCTGTTCTACTCAATGCATCAATTTGAATGCTAATCTCACCCAGAAACACTCACACAGACACATCCAGAAATAACATTTAATCAAATATCTGGGCACCAGCTAGGCTGACACATAAAATTATAAAACACAAAATCATAAAGTAGACTAGAAATGTATTGCCTAATTTTCAAATATTAATAGGTATGTTCTGAAATTGTTTTCTTAGTTCCACTGTGATCAGGGATGTTATTCTATATAATTTAAGTAATTTGTTGAAATGTTAGTGTATGGCTTAGTATTCTGTCAATTTTGGTAACTTTTAGGTGCACTTGAAAATAATGTGTTCTTCAGCTGTTGGCTATGTTATTCTATATGTGTCAATTGGGGTTAAGTTTGTAAATCGTGTTGGTCATATCTTCTGTCTATGATAATTTTAAGTCTAGTTATTCTATCAGGTCCTCAGAGAAGTGGTGAAACTATCTCACAGTGGTTGTGGAATTCTCTATCCACACTTTTAGAAATGACTATTTTTATCTGATATATTTTAAAAGTGTGAAGTCAGCTGCTTGCAAATTTAGATTTATTTATTTTCCTGGGCATACCTTCTGACCATTATGAAGCATCCCCCTTTATCTCTAATAATGCTTCCTTAAAGTCTACTTTTACTATTGTTAATATAGCTAGCTCAGCTATTTTTTTTTTCTTTTGGTTGTTGTTTGCAGAGTGTGTCTTTTTCCATTTTTTCACTTTTGATATTTTTAGATACTTACATTTAAGGTAAGTCTCTTATAAGCAATTTTTTTATAATTTTACCCATTCCAACAGTCTTATTCTTGAAGCTTCTTTATAAGACCAGAGGTATTACCTGTCTTCTTCATGACATACCCTATGTATGCAACATACCTTGCATATAAGAAATTCTAAAAAATGTAATTGAATTAATATCTATAAGTTATGAACTCCCATTCCAGTTATCTTAGCATCAACTATCACTTCCTTTATCAGTTTTTTTTTCTTTTTTTTCCTGGATGGCAATCAGTTCTCCTTATCTGTCCCTATGCTGCTTAAAGGCAACTATTTTGCCAAATAATTTTTTATCCCATATAATAATGAGCTCATTATCTATTATCTATCTTTATCTATCTATCATATATCACCTATCTATCATCTATCCATATATATATATATATATATATATATATATATATATATATTACATATACTGGAATATATACACATTTCCTTTCCTATTTTATATGCCTAACTAGTTCCAAAATCAATACCAGATTTTTGTAGTGGAGTTGAGAGTCATATAGTCATAAAATCTACTTACTAGTTGCATTACATAGTATGCTTTGATAGTATACACTACTTAGTTACAGAATAAGTTAATGTGAAATTATGTCCTCATGTATCAGAATCCAAGCACTGAATTTTTCTGTTTAAATTTCCTAGACATAGTAAAATAGAGTAGCATATTCTTTTGGGTGATCTATTAAAAGTGAAATTTCAAGAAATCTCATGAGAGTCTATCAAAAAATACAAAAATAGTATATCAAATTTTTCTGACAGGTTTTAAAGTAGTTCATTATGCACTCACTAGTGTACTAGAGAGTTCGGTGGAGTAATTAGAATAGTTTATACTTAAGACTATGATAGATGAATTTAAATATAAAAATAATTTAATTAGATGTAATGAAACTATCTTAGATAATTGAAAGTTTACTTTCCTATTTAAAAAGATAGTGATTCTTGTGTGTAACTTAGAAATATCCAGTATGGAATTTGGACATGACATGCACATGCATCATTTATATTTTGATTACATTCTAAGTGCTGACAAGGTACTGTGTTCATGAATAATTCAAACATCTAAAAGAATGGGCTTTTTACATTCCATTCCAGAGTTTTGTTTTTCAGACAGGATGTCTTAACAATGTAAAACATGTATCACTGATAGAATATGATTAGAAATACACTGTGATCTGACAGTTAACAATTATTCCCTCATGTACGATTCTTACAGGTTATATAAATGATATAAAAATTTGTACAGTAGTTCAAAGTATAAGCCACAGAACTTAGAAAGCAGGAAATACGTGTAATTTCTTTTGTATGCAAGATAGAAGAAAATTGAAGTATAGGAGCATAACATTTTTGTAATTATTTTGGCTTCAGTGAGCATTTGGGAGACTGGAAGAGAGAAAGACAGACAACTCATCAAAAAATATGTTATGGTTGACCACTGCTAAGGGTTACTAGGGCTTGGTCTTCCTGAAATCTTTATTATTTTTTAAAGATTTTATTTATTTATTTGAAAGAAAAACACAGCTAGAGAGGGAACCCAAGTAGGAGGAGTGAGAAAGGGAGAAGCAGGAAGCACGATGCAGGGCTCGATATGGAACTCGATGCAGGACTCGATGGAGGACTCGATTCCAGGATCATGACCTGAGCCTAAGGCAGATGCTTAACCACAGGCGTCCCTTTCCTTAGATCTTTAAAATGCATCTTAAAATAATCCCAGGGACACAGGGATTTACCTGTTGTTTTTATTCCCTTAGTGAGTAAGGACAGTCCTATACAATGAAGCCCCTAATGTTTAAGACTGCATATGTATTGGTGTTAAGTGGATTCCCACAGGCATTCCAGATAGGAAGATAAAAGAAGTGAGAATTTCTGGAGCTGGAAGTAATAGGCAATAAAAAGTTCAGGCGAGAGACTATGCATTTTATCTGCAAACCTTCTCAGAAAGCTATTTCAAAATAGTTACCTCAGTAGTGCCAGGAGCAAGTAAAAGCTCTCAGGATTTACATTGTATCAAAAGGTGTCCAATGCAGTTAATTATTTGTACCACTTAACTATAGTAAGGCAAATCAGCCACAAAGCCTTTTCAAGGTGGTAACCCAGTCTCTTGAAGGAAATAATACAAGTCAGTTAATAGGAAATGAAACTAAATAGTGCCTTCTCCAGCAATAGCGATGTCCCCAGGTAATGATTAATATTTATCTTCCTTTTTCATCACCCATACTAAAATTCCCTCACTCTTAGACTTGTTTTTTTGGCTGGTCAATATTGTTTACCAGTGTGGGTAGACCCAGATCTTCTTTCTAAAAGTTATGAGCCCATATTTGCTTTGCCATTGTCCTTCTGTGATTATTTCAATTGCCCATTTGCAATTACTACATGATAAGAAATAGCCAAGAGAAATCCCAATAAATTCCCCTGTTTTCAGATGTATTCTCATCTTTCCATACCATGTAGCTTATGGCTCCTTATGGTAACTGCCAGTTATCCCCCTCAATATAGTAACTATTATTTTATTTGTTTGTTTGTTTGTTGTTTTTTTGTTTAATGTTTGGCTGGAAAAGGAGGAGTCCCAAGTGGCCAAGTAGTAGTCATAATTTCAGTTTCTCTGGAACTCTTACCATGAACTCTGGAAGAAGTATTTGCCAGTGGAAGCAAGGACCTCTAATCCAGTAGAGTGTAAAGTAATGGGGGGTAGGAACAAATTTTCCAAGTTAAAGTTTTTTTTTTTAAGATTTTATTTATTTATTTATTTGACAGTGAGAAACACAGCTAGAGAGGGAACACAAGCAGAAGGACTGACAGAGGGAGAAGCAGGCTTCCCAACGAAGCAGGAAGCCTGATGTGGGGCTTGATCCTGGGTCTCCAGGATCATGACCTGAGCCGAAAGCAGTCGCTTAACCACTGAGCCACCCAGGCGCCCCCCAAGTTAATTTTTTAAAGTTATAGTAAAAGGAACCAATACACCTTCCATATCCCAGTACCCAGATTCTTGTATTCTAGCTGTTAGAATGTTGTTACTATTTATCAGGAATTGGCAACATACCATATATCTATAGATTGATAATCTAAGCTAGTGCCTCAGTTGAGCCTTTAACAGGCTATTTCACTCTTCTAGTAGGCCAACTCCTTCAGATATGTGAGATCCATTGCAAGACCAATGGAAACCAAAAAAAAAAAAAAAAAAGACCATTGGCAACCATGATCATATATTCATAGTTACACCTTCCATGCTGTAAAATGAATCTCTTAATCTGAAACAATGTTATATGAATGACCATGCCAATTGGTTAGACATTTGTAAGTGTTTTGATGGGAGACACATCAAAGTCAAGAAAGACAAACTTACATCTGGAGATAAGACCACTTCTATATTAAGGACAAATCACTGACTCTTGAGGGTCAAATATATTTCTCCAGGGTAATCTATCTACCACCAAGTGACTGACTTGACTTATCAAAAGATAGTACATACTAAGTACATGGCATCAATCTAAGTTACTGGCAATCTGCTATAAATTCTGTGGTATCACTATCTAAAATTGATAAAAGGGAACCCATGCTCTTGAGCCCATGTACAGTCATCCCTACTGCCATCATGGCCAATCCATTTATATGCCTATTATGCCATCATTGAGGGTGCTGAAAGTGAAGCTGCCTGACTTCTACAGAATGTAATCCTTGTCTCTTAGTTTCAGAGTTCCTCTTGTAGAGGTCATTGACCTCTAGAGAAAAAGAGAAAAAAGTAAACCCACTTTGTCCTTGCTCTCTTACTATTCACATGTCTCTTCCTCAGACTTCTTTTCATTCCATTTTCTAATTTTGTTCCTTCTATGTCTCTGACAATATACCAAGTTAACTGTCACTATTCAGTAGTCCATGTAACTCAATACCTCAAACTTCTCTATTTCTTCCTCCATACAGAGTGAACAAGCAAGGGCATGTGTTTCAACCATCACATCCAGGAGGATAAACTCTTTCCAATGTCCTTTAGGGACACTCCTGAGTGAGACTTTATTCTGGCACTGGTACATCTATTGCTTTTGATTCTCAGTATTGTTGAAGCTTGAGATGAATGCATTCTCCAGGTTGGTAGTTATATAGCAAGTGTTAAGGCTATGTAGTTCTGCTCCAGAAAAATATACTACATCTAACATAACAGTTGTGATTGAGGCTGCCATTTGATAAAATTTGTGATAGTTCATCATCATCTACCACAATCCAGTTAGTTTTTCTCTAAGTCCAACCAAAAAAAAAAAAAAAAAAATAAACGGTGTGTGACTTCACAGGGGAAAGGGGTCAGTGGAGTTGACACTCTATGATGCAGCTCCTTAAGGCAATCTGGACACTTGCAGGGGCCAGTCTCTGCAGCTTCCTCCTCCTGGTGATTCCCTGAAGTTCCTGAAAGAAAGAGAAGGGGATGATAGCTGTGCAGTAGAAAGGCCCTAGAATTGTCTTATGAACAAAACTAGATAACTATCAAATCATCCTAACTATCCCAGAAATCAATCTGAAGACTGATGGAACAAACTCCACAACTAAAGGGATAGAGGCCACATCAAATATATTAATAAGTGTGGAGATGTGTGGAGGGGAGAGAGCTGTGATTGTGGAGAAGGATGAGAGAGAGAAGTGCACACAGGGAATACAAGAAAGGGGCTGAATTTCATAAGTTCTCACAACCAGTGGGGCTTAAAATCTGGAGTTTTAAGCTCAGCAAGCTTGCCTGGGAAAGACCCCAGAGGGCACTGTACTGCTCCTAGAGTGAAGGTAAGCAAACAATTCAGGGAGCAGAAGGCATGGGAACAGTGATGTGAAGAATGCTTGGGGCACACAGTGGGGGAAATTATTTGCTTTTCTCAGAGTGTTTATCTGAGAAGCAGCATTACTGAGTTGCCTCTCAGGGAACATTGGAGCTGGTCAGTGCCATTTCCCCCACCCACCTCTCAGCATAAATGCAAAGCTACCTGTGGGAAGGAGCACAGTGCATACAATGGCTGCTTTACTTGCTTACACCAAGTCCCAACTCCCTATGTTCTGGCAAGACTTCTCTTCTCAGTCAAGCTTACCTCAGTCTCAGCTCAGAGGACTCCTTCTCCAGAAGACCAGCACAGACCCCTGATCACACCATATCTCCCAATCAGACAGTTCTGCAGGGCCTCAGTTCTGGTGAGGTGGTGTCAGGTCTCATTTCACAAGGAGACCAGAGCACACCTAGTTAAAACTCACCACATTCAGGCTAAGGACAAAACACTGCCCATAGCAAGCAAGGAGAGCCTCTGTAGATGACCAACTTGACTGATAGAGCAGTGAAAACACAACAGCAGACTGCATACAGCACACAGTGGAGAAATTCCCTAAAACATCAGGGCCTGGGCACTTACATAACCTCTTCTTTGTAAGGCCATTACTTTCAGGAGCAAGAGACATAACTGGTTTTTCTAACATGTGGAAGAATGTGGAGACTTAGACAAAATTCCAAGATGGAGAAATTTATTCCTTATGAAAAAACAAATAAGGCCATACCAGAGATCTAAGTGACACAGATATAAGTAACATGCTTGATGGAGAATTTAAAACAACAATCATAAGGATATTTACCGGGCTTAAGAAAGGAATAGAGATATTAATGAGACACTTACCACAGAGATAAAAGAGTTAAAAAAATCAATCAAAGATGAAGAATGCAATGACTGAGATTGGAAACAGGCTTCATGCAATGAATGGCAGGCTGGAAAAAGCAGAGGAATGAATTAGTGACCTAGTAGTCAAAATAAGGGAAAATTATGACTGAACAAAAGAGAGAAAGAAGAACTGTGCAGCATGAGAATAGACTTAGGGAACTCAGTGACTCTATCAAGTGTAATAAAATTCATATTATAAGAATACTGAAGAAGAAAAGAAAAGTGGGCAGAAAATTCACTTCAAGAAATAATAGTTGAAAACTTCCCTAATCTGGGAAAGGAAACAGACATTTAGATCCAGGAGGCAGAGAATTCTGATGAAATTCAATAAAAGCAAGCCAACACCAAGATGTAATTAAATTTGCAAAATGTAGTGTTAAAGAAAGTATCTTAAAGGAGCAAGACAAAAGAATTCCATAACTTACAAAAGAAGGCCATAAGTTCGCTAGAGATTTATCAACAGAAACTTGGCAATCCAGAAGACAGTGGCATGATATATTCAATGTGCTGAATGGGAAAAATATGCAGCCAAGAATATTTTATCGAGCAAGGCTATCATTCAGAATAGAATAAGAGATAGCATTTCCTATACAAAGAAAACCTAAATGAGTTCATGACCACTAAGCTAGTCCTGCAAGAAATATTAAAGGGGACTCTGAGTGCAAAGGAGAGACAAAAATGACATAGACAAGAATGGATCAGAAAAATCTCTAGAAACAATGACAAAAACAAGTAATAAAGTGGCACTCAATACATATCTATTAATAAAAACAACTACTATAAATGGACTGCTCCAATCAACAGACATAGGATCAAATGGATTTAAAAACAAGACTAATCCCTATGCTGCCTACAAGAGACTCATTTTAGACCTAAAGACACATGCAGATTGAAAGTGCGGGGATAGAGAAACATTTATCATACAAATGAATGTCAAAAAAAAGGCAGAGTAGCAATACTTACATTGGACAAACTAGACTTTAAAACAAAAACTGTAACAAGAGACAAAGAAGGGCACTGTTTCATAATAAAGGGGAAAAAACAATAAGAAGATATAACAATTGCAACTATTTATACACAAATACGGGAGCACCAAATTATATAAAACTATTAATAACAAACATAATGGGGGCACCTGGGTGGCTTAGTTGGTTATGTGTCCAAATCTTGATTTCAGCTCAGGTCATGATCTCAGCATTGTGAGATTGATTCCCATGTCAGACCCCATGTTGGGCATCTCTTCCTCCCCTTCTCTAAAAAAAATTAAATAAAATAACAACATAGTGAAACTAATTGATAATAATATAATAATAATAAGGTACTTTTAACAACCCATTTACATCAATGGATGGATGATCTAAACAAAATCAACAAGGAAACAATGGCTTTAAATGACATACTGGACCAGATGGACTTAACAGATATATTCAGAATATTCCATCCTAAAATAGTAGATTATACATTCTTTTCAAGTGCATATGAGACATTCTCCAGACTAGATCACATATTGGGTCACAAATCAGGCCTCAACAAATACAAAAAGAATGAGTTCATACCATGCACCTTTTCTGATCACCACACTATTACAATAGAAGTCAACAACAAGAAAAAAATAGGAAAGACCACAAATACATGGAAATTAAACAATGTACACTAAACAATGAATGAGTCAACTAAAAAATGAAGAAGAAATTTTAAAAAAATACATGAGAACAAATTAAAATGAAATTGCAATAGTCCAAAGCCTTCAGGATATAGCAAAAGCGGTGGTCCTAAGAGGAAGTGTATAGCAATATAGACACCTATTTCAAGAAGCAAGAAAAGTCTCAAGTAAACAACCTATCCTTACACCTAACAGAGTTAGACCTAATGGAGCTAGAAAAATAACAACAAATGAAGCCTAAAGCCAACAGAATGAGGGAAAAATAAAGATTAGAGCAGAAATAAATGATGCAAAACTAAAAAGATAAATAAAATAAAACAGATCAATGAAACCAGGAGCTGGTTCTTTGAAAAAAGTAATTAAATCAATAAACCCCCAGCCAAACTTACCAAAAGAAAAGGATCCAAATAAAGAAATTCACAAATAAAAGAGGATAACTAAAAACTGCACCACAGAAATACAATTATAAGAGAATAATATGAAAAACTATATGGCAGCAAATTAAACAACCTAAAAGGGATGTATAAATTTATAGAAACATAAAAACTACCAAAACTGGGGCCCTGGGTGTCTCAGTCATTAAGCATCTGCTTTGGCTCAGGTCATGTTCCTGGAGTCCCAGGTTCGAGCCCTGCATCAGGCTTCCTGCTCAGTGGGAAACCTGCTTCTACCTCTCTCACTCCCCCTGCTTGTGTTCCCTCTCTAGCTGCATTTCTCTTTCAAAAAAATAAAATCTTAAAAAAAAAAAAACTACCAAAACTGGAAAAGAAAGACATTAAAAGAAAATACTTGAACAGACTGATAACCAGAAAAGAAATTGAAGCAATAATCAAAACTCCCCAAAAATCAAAGTCCAGAGGCAGATGGCTTCACAGGCCAATTCTACAAAACACTTAAAAAAGAGTTAATACCTATTCTTCTCAAGCTATTCCAAAAATAGAAAAGGAAGGAAAACTTTAAAATTCATTCTATAAGGCCAGCATTACCCTAATACCCAAACCAGATAAGCACTCCACTACAAAAGAGAACTTCAGGCCAAGATTCTGATGAACATGATGCAAAAATTCTCAATAAATATTATCAAACTCAATTCAAAAATACATTTAAAAAATCATTCGCTGCAATCAAGTGGGATTGATTCTTGGGCTACAACAGTGGTTCAATATTCACAAATCAATCAGTAGGATGCACCACATTAATAAAAGAAAGTATAAGCATGTGATTATTTCAATAGGTGCAGAAAAAGCATTTGACAAAGTACAATATCCATTCATGATGAAAAAAAAAAAGGTTCAGGGGCACCTAGGTGGCTCAGTTGGTTAAGCAACTGCCTTTGGCCCAGATCATGATCCTGTACCTGAGATCAAGCCCCACATCGGGCTCCCTGCTCTGCAGGAAGCCTGCTTCTCCCTTTCTCACTCCCCCTGCTTGTGTTCCCTCTCTAGCTGTGTTTCTCACTGTAAATAAAATCTTTAAAAAAAACTTCAACAAACTAGGTTTAGAAGGAACATACCTCAACATAATAAAGGCTATATATGGAAAACCACATCTAATATCACCCACAATGGGCAAAAACTGAGAGCTCTTCCTCTACAGTCAGGAACAAAACAGTGATGTCCATCTTCACCACTTTTACTTAACAGAGTTGTAGAAGTTCTGGCCATAGGAATCATGTTCACAACAACATGAAAAAATAAAAGGCATCCAAATCAGCAAGTAAGAAGTCAAACTTTCATTATTCATAGACAACATGATGCTCTAAGTAGAAAACCCAAAAGATTCCACCAAAAAAACTGCTAGACTGATAATACAAATTCAATAAAGTCACAGGATACAGAATCAATGTACAAAATCCTGTTGCATTTCTATATACCAATAATGAAACAATAGAAAGAGAAATTAAGGAATTAATCCCATTTAGAATTGCACCAAAAAGAATAAGATACCTAGGAATAAACCTGACCAAAAAGATGAAAACCCTACTCTGAAAACTATAAAACACCATTGGAAGACATTGAAGATGACACAAAGAAATGGAAAAAAATTCCATGTTCATAGATTGGAAGAAAAAATATCATAAAAATGTCTATACTACCCAAAGCAAATCAACATATTTAATGCAATCCCTATCAAAATATCAACAGCATTTTTCAAAGAGGTAGAACAATCCTAAAATATGTATGGAACCACAGAAACAAACAAACAAACAAACAAATAAAAACAAAAACAAATAGCCAAAGCAATCCTGAAAAAAAAAAAACAAAGTCAGAGGCATCACAATTCTGGACTTCAAATTATATTAAAAAACTGTAGTGATAAAAACATATGGCAATGGCACAAAAACAGGCACATAGATCAATAGAACAGAATAGAAAACCCAAAAATGAACTCACAACTATAAGGTCAATTAATCTCCAACAAAGCAGAGAAGAATATCCAATGGGAAAACTTTCTTCAACAAATGGTACTGGGAAAACTTGACAGCAAAATGCAAAAGAATGTTTCTTACACCAAACACAAAAATAAATTCAAAAGCCATTAAAGACCTAAATGTGAGACCTGAAACCATAAAAATCCTAGAGAACACAGGCAGTAGCCTGTTTGACATTGGTCATAACAACTTCTTTCTAGTTGTGTTTTCAGAGGTAAAGGAAACAAAAGCAAAAAAGAAACTATGGGGAGTTCATTGAGATAAAAAGCTTAGGCACAGTGAAAGAAACAATCAATAAAACTAAAAGCCAACCTTACAGAATGGTAGATGTTTACAAATGACATAGACATTTTTCCAAAGAAGACATACAGATGGACAACAAACATGTGAAAAGATGTTCAATATCACTGATCATCAAAGAAAAACAAATCAAAACTACAATGAGATATCATTTCACACCTGTCTAAATGGCAAAAATCAAAACCCAAGAAACAACAGGTGTTGGTGAGGATGTGGAGAAAGGGGAACCCTCTTGCACTGTTGATGGGAATGCAGAGTGGTGCAGTCACCCTGGAAAACAGAATGCATATTCCTCAAAAAGTTAAAGGTAGAACTATCCTATGATCCAGCAACTGCACCACAAGGTCTTTACCCAAAGGGCACAAAAATACTAACACAAAGAGGTACATTCCCCTGAATGTTTATAGCAACTTTATCTACAGTAGCTTAATTATGGAATGGCCTAATTATCGACTGATGAATGGATAGAGAAGATATGGTACACACACACACACACACACACACACACACACACACAGGCAGAGATAATAAAGAATGAAATCTTTCTATTTGCAACAACATGGTTGGAGCTAGAGAGTATTATGCTAAGTGAAATAAGTCAGTCAGAAAAAGACAAATGCCTTGTGATTTTGCTCATATGTGGAATTTAAGAATCAAAACAAATGAGCAAAGGGATTTAAAAACATGAGAGAATGCAAACCAAGAAACAGACTCTTAACTATAGAGAACAAATTGATGGTTCCTGGAGGGAATGTGGATAAGAAGGATGCAGTAAATAGGTGATGGAGATTAAGGAGTGCAGATGTTGTGATGAGCACCAGCTGATGTATGGAAGTGTCAAACACTATATTATACAGCTGAAACTAATATTATATTATAGGTTAACTATATTTCAGTGAAAACTTAAAAAAAATGAAATGGAAATATGATAGATGCATCACCTTTGTGTATTTTTGGTCTTTGATTGAGACACTGACTTCTTTCAGTACCTCCAAGATGGAATCTTTCTTCAGATTACTGTCTTGATGGAGACTAGGAAAGTATCAGGCTTCCACTTTCCCTTCCTATTGTTATAACTTTTATTCTATAGGCCAGATAACCAATGTGATGGAATTATAAAATATGAGATGGTTACACTTGTTTGCAAATAAAGATTTAAGATAGAAAATAGATGAGACAATGTCATGTTTATAGAATGTTGGATTTGATATCAAACTAGATCCATTCTGGGGTGTGATCAAACACCTAGTAGGAAAGGATAACATAATCTCTGTGTCTCAATCAACATTGAAATGCACCCTAAATCAATACATTGACTCAATGATTTAAGGATGCAGAGATCTTTTATGTTAAATATGAATATAACAAACATAGCATTTATTGTAAATTTGTTGTAAATTGTAAAAAAATTGGAACATTATGGCAAATGCTGAAGGATTAAAAATGAGTTTAGGAATTGTAATATAAATGATTCATTTACATGATAGTCTGAAGTCCTGGGTTTTGATTTGAAGAAAATAAAATAGTTGTTTCATAAAGAATGATTCTAAAATACATGATTAAATATGGCTTTAGTGCTGTCTTCAATAATATGTATATACTAATCACGTATAATTTAGTAGACTACTAATTGAAATTCAATTTTATAATTGAAAATGAAATGTAATAAGAATATGGTCTTAACATTTTTTCATTATCACCATGAGAAGTCTAATTAAAATTCTCCTGACATGTTTTAAATTTTTATTCATACATACCAAGAGAGTATTGCATGGATGTGTAGAGTAAACTTTCAAAAATCTCTTTAAATTGACCAATATCCAATATGTAAAATATTTTATTTTACTTAATATGTAAAGCACCAAGCGTATAGTCTGCTAAACATCTAAAATAAGAAAAAAAATTAAAATTAAACTGCTGACACTAATAATTTTACTTAAGTATAGAATTTTTTTTTTTTTACATAAAACTGTGTGATATGAGTCTGATGCTTTCATATCCAAGTAGAAACTACTTGTCAAGGAGTCAAGTGCTATGGTTTTAAGATTTTAATATGTTTTTTGAAAGTAATTTGTAAATAAAAATATTAGCTGCTTTACTCTGTCCATTAAATACCAGAATAAATGCTTAATATTAAGATCCCATTCATATCTGTTGTTTCTATAAATTTTTTCAATAGCACCTCAAAAGCTGCTGAATACAGATTTGATTTCAAATTTCATTTCTTTCTGAATTGCACCATCCTTAAGCAATGCATCATCATCACAGGTCATTGCACTGATGAAATTAATCTGATAAAACACCTGTGTGACAGAGAAAATGATATATTAGTGTGATTCATCATTAATGAACATCATCAGCCCATGATCTATTAGTGTATTGCTCAAAAGATTGTGTCATTAGGAAAGAGTGAGTTCCTAGTGTTAAATTATGGTGTTGAAGGCAGTAGTTAGAGCCTGGTATAACCCAGGAGGTAGAAAGTAGATGTGCCAATATAAAATCAAGTTTCCTGGACTTTTTTTTTTTTTTTGGCCTAAATGTGTCAGATTTGTATTTTTGCTAATAAGGTTTACTTCCCTAAGGTCAAATTAAATTTGCCCTTAAGCCTCATTTAATATTAATTGCTTATCCATCCTCTATAAATAATATTAATAGGATTGACTCACATCACTAGTGAGAAATGCAATTTTATTTGAAAATGAAACACAGAAGAATTTAGAATATCTAAAAAAAAATAACTCTGTAGGGCTGTTTTTTTCAAGCATTTATTTAGGCATAAATGTGGCACAAACCATAGCTCAGTTGATTAGCTAGTGATATTGAGCTTAGAGATTAGAAATGGCCCTGAAATGCCTTTGTTGAAGTAATCCAGCCAGGAAATATATGTTCATTCAAGATTGAAAATAAGATAAAAACAGAAATTTAAATTACAGATTGCAAAATGGGTTGTGAATCTTAAGAATTCTGAATCTGAATATATTATTTTTAGCATAAATTTAATGAGTTTGCTCTTCTAAATTAAAATAACATTAAAATGTGACTAAACATTTAATAATTGTATTATTTTGAAAAGATATTAAAAACCACTCATGGGCACCTGGGTAGCTCAGTTGTTAAGTGTCTGCCTTTGGCTCATGGTCCTGGGATTGAGCCCTGCATCAGGCTCCCTGCCCGGCAGGAAACCTGCTTCTCCCTCTCCCACTCTCCCTGCTTGTGTTCCCTTTCCCACTGTGTCTCTCTGTGTCAAATAAATAAATAAATAAAATCTTTAAAAATATATAAAAAATAAAAATAAAAACCACTCATTTCTCAACAATGTATGTTCAGTGAGGCAAAGGAGTTTATCTGTTGAATTCATTGTTTTATCTACTAGATATAGAAAAAAGAACAGCAAATATTAGGCATTTAAGTTGTTCTCTAGTTAATAAATTAACTCAATTAACTTGGTAATATTATGAGACAAATTCAGATCCCTTAAATCATGTATGCATTTGCATAATTTTTGTATGTATGTGGTTTGAACTATGATTTAAATAATTCTTTTTCAAATGTTAAAAGTACCATAGTGATGTCATTAATTTCCATAGCTATATCCAACAAATTTACTTATATTTTTTCATTGTAGTTTTATAGATTGAGAAACTACCACATAGTCCAGACATGCATAATATGAGTATTTTTTTTTTCCTTGAGAGAGAGAATCTTAAGCAGGCGACACACCCAGTATGGTACCATCTCATGACCCTGAGATCATGAACTGAGCCAAAATCAAGAGTCAGACACTTAACCAACTGAGCCACCCAGACACCCATGAGTAAAATTTTTATTAAGATGACTCATAGCGGGCACCTGGGTGGCCCAGTGGGTTAAAGCCTGTGCCTTCCGCTCAGGTCATGATCTCAGGGTCCTGGGATCGAGGCCCACATCGGGCTCTCTGCTCAGCGGGGAGTCTGCTTCCTCCTCTCTCTCTGCTTGCTTGTGATCTCTCTCTATATATCAAATAAATAAATAAGATCTAAACAATTTTAAAAAAAGATGACTCATAGTATAAACAAGAACTATTAACTAAAGTCATTGGGACTTTCAGTCCAGACAAGATGGCATAATCCCATCCCCTCTTCTTCCTCATTAAGTTCAGTTATAAATCCTTGAAATAATGCCAGAGGCAAGCAAAGGGAATATCTCAAAGGTGTTAAAAAGGAGACTAAGTAGTTTGGGATCCTGAGATTGGAAGAACACTGGCTGGGGGTATTATGGCCTCCATCCACCAGAAGGAATCCTTGACCCAGGATTCCTTTGCTCTCAACCTAGCAGCAGAGGATACCAGGTAGGTCCATTCCTCCACAGAGCAAATGATAGCCCTGCCAAAAACACTAGGTGATGCTATAAGATCATCAGGAGACCTTCTAACAGTAAGTGGCCAGGGGAAGCCACCGTTTTCCCCACAAGGCCTGAAAATTCCCTCCTGTTTTGAGATAATACCAAGAGAGAGAGCATTAGCAAGAGAGACAACAAGCATCCTGGTGTGGAATTTCTTGAGTGATAGGAATGTCTTTGTTATTTGTGGTGGCCCCCTTTTACTACAACTAATAGCATATTTTAGCAAAGTAATTTTGGATGGACCCCTAGATAGTTTGCACTAATGATGTGATTCAGGATGGGGCTGGCCTTGTCAGAAAGATTAACCATTTGACTAAAGGGCTGGGATTTTGAGCCAAGTGATATCAGTCTGATCTTTGAGGAAGGGAAGAAGGCCAATTTTGAGTTTGAATCATGTAGCCAATGATCAGATCAATCATGCCTGCCTAATGAGACATCAATAAAAACTCAATACAGAAGATTAGGAAACGTTGGTTGGCAGTATTCTGTGTATTGTCATACATCAGTGTTTGGGAAGTTAAAGTGTCCTGACTTCATGAGGAGAGGACAATAGAAACTTCACATTTGGAACCAATCCAGATCTTGAACTATATTATCCCTCCCTTTGACTGGTTCTAACTTGAATCAATTTGTTAGAATAAAACCATTGTCGTAAGTATAGCATTTTCTTGAGTTACATAAGCTGTATTAGTCAATTGTTGAACTTGAGGATATAATGGGTTCTCTTAAGTTAGAGATTAGCTGATCAGAAGTGAGAGTGGTCTGGGGACCCCTGATGTGCAGTTGGCTGAAGTGACAGTAGTCTTGTGGAGGACTATATCCTTAACCTGTGAAGAATGCTTAAATCTGGGTGATCATATCAGAAGTCATTACAACTAGCCTTGACTTTTTCTTTTATTTCATTATGTCCAACTCCCTATTAATATCTCCTTTTAAATAGCTCTAAACCAGTAATTATTCAACTCATTCTAACTAAATTCATGATCTTTTCTTCCTATATCTGCCCTTCTTCTTTTTTCTTTTTCCTTTTTTTTAAGGTTTTATTTATTTATTTGACAGAAAGAGACACAGCTAGAGGGAACACAAGCAGGGGGAGTGAGAGAGGGAGAAGTAGGCTTCCTGCAGAACAGGGAACCTGATGCGGTGCTTGATCCGGGGACTCCAGGATTGTGACCTGAGCCAAACGCAGATGTTTTAACAGCTGAGCCATCCAGGCCCCCGATATCTGCCCTTTTTCTGAGATGCCTGCTACTATTGAATGATCCTAACCCCTGTTGAATATGCAAGAAAGAAATACAGTGTCATTCTTAATTATCTACATTCTTTTATCCACCCCTCTAAAGATCTAATTTACTTTATGTTTTAAAGTTTAACTATTGGAGTGCCTGGGTGGCTCAGCTGGTTAAGCGACTGCTCAGCTCAGGTCATGATCCTGGAGTCCCGGGATCAAGCCCCACATCAGGCTCCTTCCTCTGTGGGAAGCCTGCTTCTCCCTCTCTCACTCCTCTTGCTTGTGTCCCCTCTCTAGCTGTGTTTCTCTCTGTCAAATAAAATAAATAAAATCTTAAAAAATAAATAAATAAAAATAAAAAATAAAGTTTAACTATTTACCTCAAATATGTTCATGGTAGCCATTTGTATCAGTAATCAAAACCCATGTTACTATATCACTCATTTGGATTTCTACAATAGACTCCTAGATTATTTTACTTGTTCACACTTTCAATCTATATTCTCAACTCAGAAATAAGGGTTGTCTTAAATAAAATCTAGTCATATCAACTTTTTTGCTTCTTTTAGGTACACTTAAATTCTTTAATGGTTTAGAATAAAATAAAGTCAAAGCTATTGAAAGAGGCCAGAAAAGCCAAGCATGAAATGGGACTCTACCATCCCTGATAACTACAGGGTTATATTATGTCTTATTTGCCCCCTTTCACTGCCTGCTATAACAATAAAGAACTTCTTATTGTTCTGGAAAGCTCTACCTTCTCCCCTCTATAACAGCAATTTTATGTTTCTGCTTCCTTCTTCTTATAGCACTCCCCACTTTCCTCTTTATCAGTCACCTCCTGTGCAACAAAGATTTCTGCCCAGGTAAAGTGTATTTAGTGAAGCTTTCCCTGACCTTCTGAATCTGATGCTCTCATAACTTATATATACTTTTTTTTTTTTTTTGGTAGCAGTTGGCATGGGTTACATTTTTTATTTTCTTTTATTTTTTATTTTTTAATTTTTTTAAGATTTTATTTATTTATTTGACAGAGAGAAAAACAACGAAAGAGGAAACACAAGCAGGAGTGAGAGAGAGAGAAGCAGGCTTCCTACCAAGCAGGGAGCCCAATGCGGGACTCAATCCCGGGACTCTGGGATCATGATCTGAGCTGAAGGCAGACTCTTAAAGACTGAACCACCCAGGCACCCTGGGTTAAATTTTTAACTTTAATTTTCTTATTTGGCTAATATTTGTCTCAGCAGAATGTCATTTTTCTAAAACCTAAGATCATGTCTATTTCCCTCAGTATTTTATGATCAGTTCTTAATACTTAGTAAGTCCTTAATAATTGTTGAATGAAAAAAAATAATTGTTGAATGACCTGTTCAATATTTTAATAAAAATCATGTACTTATTACCTATAGATAATAAATAAAAAGTTAAGCAAATAAATAAGCAAAAGCCAAATTATATTCTCATATTGTCAAAACAATAAACTAACACACAGGTATTTTCTAAAGAACCATAATATCTTATAATAGTCTATGCAAAAAATCATATATCAGAAGCATATATGATGATTTTCTGTAAGGCTGTATTTAGCATAAGGTATTATTTTATGACAAATTTCAGGTATCAGCCCTAACTCCTTCAATATGTTGAGGTCACCTTATCTTTTCAGATTTAAGTACAATTATGACAATGTCACCCAATGCATTCAAAAGAAACTTAATATCCTTCCAAATGAGTACAGAAATTTTTGGAGGACTGACATTTACCATTAACACCTGTTTCCACATCCATGATGTTGCTGAATTCTCAATTTCTGCTTTTATGTCTAGCCTTTTGCATATGTTATTTCCCTTCTACACAGATTCACTCCCCCCTTCCCAACAGGGTTCCTCTATAAATCTTTCTCTTTGAAATAACAATGACAGTGTATTTAGCTAACTATTACTTAAATACAAGAGATTGGTGGATATTAGAGGTTCCTTTATATTGAACAGTGCCCACTTATCAAATTTGTGTCGAAAATAACTGGATTCTGCTTTTCTCGTTTTGCTCTAATCTTCTATCCTTTGCTAGGCTTTATCTAGCTTTTCCCCTACACTCCTCTCAAATTCTTTTGAACCACAGATGGTTTCATATTAAAGGGGGGAGAAAAAGACACTTGCACAATTTTACACTATTCTTACTCAAGAAGTTTGATTCAAGTTCTATTTGATAAACCCTCTTCTCCATGAATCAGCATATTGTCCTAACTTTTCATTCTTATATGCTCCATAAAGTTGTTCTATTTTTTTAAAGATTTTATTTACTTATTTGACAGAAAGAGAGAGATCACAAGTAGGCAGAGAGGCAGGCAGAGAGAGAGGAGGAAGCAAGCTCCCTGCTGAGCAGAGACCCCCCCAATGTGGGCCTCGATCCCAGGACCCTGAGATCATGATCTGAACTGAAGGCAGAGGCTTTAACACACTGAGCCACCCAGGTGCCCAAGTTATTCTATTTTTAAGAGACAGCCTTCTTCTCCAGAAGAATTATGAATTTGACTTTAGGAATGATGAGCTTTTCATGCAAAAGGGAGAAGTTAATAATGAAACCAAAGACACTTATAAGAAAGTCTGACATGGGGCACCTAGGTGGCTCAGTTGGTTAAGCAACTGCCTTCGGCTCAGGTCATGATCCTGGAGACCTGGGATCAAGTCCCACATCGGGCTCCCTGCTCGGCAGGAAGCCTGCTTCTCCCTCTCTCATTCCCCCTGCTTGTGTTCCCTCTCTGGCTGTGTTTCTCTCTGTCAAAGAAATAAAATCTTTAAGCAAAAAAAAAAAAAAAAGTCTGACATGAGTGAATTTCATTAAATCAAAATGAAAAAAAGTCCCCAAATTATTTAAACTGATTGTTTATAAATAAAACGGAAATACTAATTCAAAATCTCTATTACAAACTACAAATGCCCAATTCTACTTTCCTGAACATGCTATGTTTTATAAAATTTAATCTTTATGAAATTATCACTTTTTTAGTCCATTTGGTCTACTATAACAAAATATCATAGGCTGGGTGGCTTATAAACAACAGATATTTATTTCTTATGATTCTGGAGGCTGAGAAGTCCAAGGTCAAGGTACCAGTAGATTTGGTATCTAGTGAGAGCCTACTTCCTGGTTCACAGAAAGCTGTGTTCTCTCCATGTCCTCACATGGCAAAAAGGGCAAGGGAGCTCTCTGGGGTCTGTTTTTTTCTTTGTTTGCTTGTTTCTTTTTGTTTTGTTTTAGATTTACTTATTTATTTGAGAGATACAGAGAGAGTAAGCAGGGGGAGGGGAAGAGGGAGACAGTAGACTCCTCACTGAGCAGGGAGCCCTATGCAGGGCTTGATTCTAGGACTCAGAGATCATGACCTGAGAAGAAATTCAAGAGGATGCATAATCAACTGAGCCACCTAGGTGCTCCTCTGGGATCTTTCTTATAAGGATACAAATTCCCTACATGAGGGCTCTGTCTTCACAATCTAATCACAGCCCAAGACCACCACTTCCCAATACCATCACAATGAGGATTAGGTTTCAACCTATGAATTTTGAGGGACATAAGCATTCAGTCAACAGCATCATTACATTTCTTTGTGCTGTCCTTGATTATTTTAGCACATACAAATCATAATCACTTAGTTACCAAAATAATAAATACAAATCCATTTTTTTAAAAAAAGTTGTAACATATATTAATGATGAATGTTCTGATAATTTTATTTTCAATGACCTGGTGAATGTGTTATTCATATTATTTTTTCTTAGCTCCTAATGCAAAGGTAATTTTGGAAAGCTATAGATAAAAGTAGCTGGTTTTAGAAGAGTGACAGAAGCACAGAAAATAATTGTATCCCAAAAGACTAAATTCAAGCTAATGCTAAAAGAGATTTAAAGGCTTCAGGAGTCCCAACTTCCAAAATACTTTCTTATCGTAATTTTAGGCTTTTGGCACTAATATTGATAGGCATTTTAGTGGCAGAAATTTTTTCAACCTAAGCTCAATAAAAGTGGGTATAGATCAATGTGTATACTTTGCTAAATTTGGCGTCTTAAACCACTTTCAGATTTAGGGAGATGAATTTAAATCTCGCAGTTCCAGAGAAACTTTCCTCATATTTTTCAATGCATACTATCAGGAAAATAAAGAATAAGATATAAGTAAATAAAAATAAAGCCATTTATCTTCTCCAGTAAATAACAAGGCTCTTAAATAAACAGCGAATTGTGTGAACGATCTTCAGAGCTTTGACATTCAGCAGAATAATTTACATGAGATTCCAGAGTAGCTACCAGTATGAAAAAGAACAAAAGGAAGAAAACTGAAGGCTTTCTTCAGGACACTTGCTGAGATGAACACCTAAATGTTGAATCACTATATTGTACACCTGAAACTAATGTTACACTGTATCTTAACTAACTGCAATTTAAATATTTTTTTTAATGTGAAGAATGTTAACCAAAATGATAGGACAACATTCCTGGAAGGCAGTTTCAAATGTGTGAAGGGCACCTGGGTGGCTGTCAGTTAAGTGACTGCCCTGATCTCAGGTCATAATCTCAGAATCCTCAAACGGAGCCCGGCATCATGCTCCTTGCTTAGCAAGGAGTATGTCTTCTCTCCCTCTGCCCCTGCTCTGCTCTCTTGCTCAGTCTCTCTCAAATAAATTAATAAAATCTTTAAAAAAAAATGAAATGCTGTGTGAAAAAACTTGAAAAATATACATATCTATTAGTGCAGCAATTTTACTTTTGGAGATGGAATTTTTTTCCTAAAAAATAAATAGGGGAAAAGTCAAAGATTTATTCACAAGCCCAATAGAAAATTTTTAAATAATAAAAAAATTAACTTTTAAATTAATTTTTAAATGTTCAAGAATAAATGATTTCTTAATTAAATTAAGACGATATGTCACATATAACAATTTGATGTCAGGAGAAGTGAATGCTATCAAATGGTAAGCAAAAAATTCACTTAAATCAGATATGACAACAGTTGCACATATGTGTGTCAGCTATACTACAGTATTTCTGTACGATAGAATTATGGAGCTTCATTCTTTTTTTTGAAAACTCCTTGAGAAATCATGAATTGACTTTATATGCATATTATATTTTAAATAGGCTATCAAAAATGATAACATATTCTCTTAATTTTAGCATTAATATAGAGCTGTATGGCCCACCAGTTAATATTTATTAAGCAGTTTCAGTGCTCTAGGCAGTGTGGGTGGCTTACTACATATGTAATCAACATATTTATTATTTATACTTTTTTGTGGTAGTAATACTTTTTCTCAGTATCTAAATGGTTTTGTTACAAAACACCCTCATTGTATACTTCATCTGATGATCCCCCAAATAATCTAAGGATATCTATTATCCCTGCTTCACAGAATGTTTGTTAATTTTCTCATATAGCATTTTTAATCTTCATAAAATAATAAAAAGTAAATAAAACGATCACAACTACATAGATATAGAAACTAAAGTTCAAAAGCTTTAAAAAGTGCCCAGGGTCACTCATCTCTAATTGTGATAAAAAGTTGAGCCAGAGGGATGCCTGAGTGGTTCAGTAGGGTAAGTGTCTCTTTGGCTGAGGTCATGATCCCAGTCCTGGGATTGAGTACATCAGGCTCCCTGTTCAGTGGGGAGTCTGCTTCTCCCTCTGCTGCTCCCCCTGCTTGTGCTCTCACTCTCTGACAAATAAATAAAATTTTTTTTAAAAAAATGAGCGAGAATATCTCTGACTTTATAACTAAATATGAGTATCAAATTTTTTACAGAGGGAGAATAAGTCAAGGAGAGGTAGCAAGAGATCCATGGTCACACAGTGATCCATTAAATGCAAGGCAAGGTAATTTGGCTTTCTATTATCTGAGGACAAAGTCAGTTCTAGTCTGGACCTTTGTAAATGGGGATAAGATTAAAGGGACCCAGAACAACTTTCTTTAGTCAAAGTGAACTTTTCTCTTACTCTCATTGCTTTCCCACCCAATTCCTAGTCCCTCTGAAAGTGCAAGGTAGGTGTAGACAGTCAAACGAATCCTTTATAAATCCAGTTTCTTCATTACCAGTCAAGTATCTTATCCTCTCTGAATTTCACTTTTCCTCCTTTATAAAATGATGCTTACTTCATAGAAGTAGAATAATGTAGAAATGCACAAGAAGTACAGTTTCTGGCATGGAAGACAAAATGAGTAAAATTCTGACTCTCCATTTCTGAGTCCTATTTATCCTTCTGTGCTCTACTTAAATTCCCTCTTCTTCAGGAAATTTTGTTTCTGTATCCTGGAAGAGACCTCTTCACTCCTGCGCTCTAAAAGCCATTTTCTCCCTCTCCTTTATGGTAAAGCCATGAACTTCTTTATTTTGTCACAGAGTCAGAGCAGTACATGTCTCACATTCCTACTTGGTTATATGATCCTCAAGAATGTAGCTTCATTCAGAATTCATGGACATTTTTTTAAAGGTCAGGATTCATATGAATCACTTAAGATCCACAAAAAGAAAACAACAACAACAACAAAAAGTGAGGTGGAATCCCTGGTAAAGAAGACATGACTTTGCAGTCTTCATACTCCCAGCACAGTGCTGGTGATAACAAATCATTGAAATACTACTCTGCAGATGAACAAAGAAATGAATTAATTGGTTATGTAGTTTTACATTTTATTAACTGATTGTCCTTTAATAACATCATACTTTTAAAAATATCTTTTAAATATATTCATAATTTTTTTTAAAGATTTTATTTATTTATTTGACAGAGAGAGATCACAAGTAGGCAGAGAGGAAGGCAGAGAGAGAGGAGGAAACAGGCTCCCTGCTCAGTAGAGAGCCTGATGCGGACCTCGATCCCAGGATGCTGAGATCATGACCTGAGCCGAAAGCAGAGGCTTTAACCCTCTAAGCTACCCAGGTGGCCAATTCATAAATATTTTTGAGTAACAAACATATAAATAAATAAATATACATACATATGTACATATATATATATATATATATATATATATACATACATATATACATATACATATATATTTAAAGCAAATTCCTAACAGGAACTTAACCCAATAACTGGTTTATGTATTCTCAGTTACCTTGAAGGAAGGCAAAAAGAAACTGAGAAAGTACCTATTATTTCTAACAAGATTTTCATTTTGACACCTTAAAATCTAGCCAAATACCTTTTGAATAAGTGACCAGAGTTGGACTTTGGGCAAACTTACCTCAAAATTATGGTTCCACCTGGGATGATCAATCAGTAACATTAACCATAATTCCAATCACAATTAAACCAAGATGCTACCAATGATCACATGTTTAACATATCAGGCATTCTATTAAGTACTTATATATTATATTGTTTAGTATTCATTAAAACTTTGAAATAAGTATTACCAGACTGCATAGACAAAATGAAACCTAGGGAATTGAATTCATTGGATTTAGCCCCAAGTTTGCCTGACCTCAAGGGCCAGAGACTTAACTAAAAGCAATGTGGGGCTTCCTATTGGAATTCAGTTCCGTATCAATAAAAAAGAGGTAATATATTTAACAGGGTTGTTGAAGTAATTAAATATGTCAAGTCATATGATAGGCCTGGAATACTTGATTGATAATAAACTAGTGGAAAAATAAAAATATATATCAATGTAGGATGTGAATGCTGGAATCAACCCTTATGAGATAATTGTACCTTTTCGGGTTGCCAATAAGTAAACCAACCGGAAGATTTGTTAATTTACGAAAACTCAAAAACTTGTTTGTGGCAAAACAAGTAGAAGCTTTATCAATTCATAGTTTAGACCTTGCAACAGTGAAATATTGTGAAAAATTGAAGATACAGATTTGAAAGTGATCCCAATATTGTAAAAACAAAAAAAAGGGCTTCTGAACAATGATGAAAAACTATAGTTATTTAGCAGAGACAAAAATACAACTTAGTAAGTCTCCTGGAGCATACAAAAGTTTAATGTAATATGTAAAATGACTACTCTCTTTTCCATTGAGAATAAAAAAAATGCAGTTAAGTTGAGCAAGGACTCTTTAATTAAATTTAAAAAACTATTTTGCTAAACTCTGGAGCAGATTAGTAGGGGAGTTCTTAGAAAGATTTTTTTTTAAGGTTTTAAAGATCAAATAGATAATGATCTCCCTGAGATGAATTAGGCTCAGCATTATCTATACAGTGGAAAAAATATGAAACCGTCCAAAGCCCAGTATTCAGTAATTTGTGTTCTGCCAATGTACAGAATTGTTTTAATTCTTAGATCTATTTCATTGATGTTTTGATATTCTGTACAATTGAGAGAAATCTTTCAAAAATCCAGGCAATTTAAATAAGCCATTAGCTTTAAGATTTTCTTTAATACTATTTCAGGTGAAGTAACTCCAGGTAAAGATAAAATAAAGGTTCCATTTTACTGTCTTTTAAATTCAGTAATAATGGCTTGTAATTATAGAGTACCTTTCTTCCATGGAGCTTAATGTGTTTTACAGACACTGCCTCATTAATCCTTCCATCTTCTTTTTAAGGTAGGTATCATGGTCCTCATTATACAGATGGAGAACCTGAGGCACAGAGAAGTTAATTGATTTGCCCAAGGTCACACAGCAAGTAAGTGACAAGGCTGTGACTTTTGACTCACCATCTAATGTCTTGCACGCCAGGCCATTCAGCTTTTCCCATTGGGGAGAAATAATCCATTCATTTTTATCAAAGTCAACTACAGGCTGCTAAATTCCTTGGGGCAAAGTTGCATAGTGCGATTTCACACCACAGCATTGGCATACTGACAATTTACACAGAGGAGATCTCATACTGTGTTACAAGGTTACTAATAAAAATAGAGAAGAAAAGAGATCTAAAAATGGCTCACTGAGATGTCCGAGTTTGTGCTGCTAGGAACTCACACTATCCTTCTCAACCACGCAGTGGCATAGAAACCTGCAAGCTTCAGATACCATATTCTAATGATCCTAAATGTTTTGAAAACATTTTAAAGGTGATAAAACAAAAGCCTTAACTAGGTCATAGTAAAAGAGTTTTACAGATGTGTTTGATTTATTTATGTGTGTGTATTTTTATTGATTTGTCTAAACCACACGACCTCCTCTATCTAGTCTTTGCAAAGCATTCATAAATAAGCACCCTCATCCAAACAAAACAAATAACCAGCACATTAAAAAGTTATCGCTTCAAAACAACAGCAAAACGTTATGTGAACCCATGATCTAATCTGCACAATAAATCGTTCATTGTGTAAAACCTAAAGGAAGAGATTCCAGACACAAAGGTTGTCTGATTATTTGATATCCCAGTGTCCTATCTAAGTGAACCGCGCAGAATACCATTTTCTCCGTGGCTGAAGACGCAATAACACAATTCAGCAGCCCATTTGTACTGCTTAGCCCAAAATAGAAAGAATTCAAAGAAGTGCTGAAATGTAGCTTTCTCACTCTAAATAAGTCTCAGAAGATTATTGTCATTAATGATTTTTTCCTCCGAAGCATAACCAGCTGAAAGCTATAGAAATTCTTACCTGATTTAATGTCCTGTAGACTCTGCAAAAGTGTTATTGAAAGTTAAAAAAAAAAAAAAGTAACAAAAATCGTTTCCCATAAAACAATATTGATGTCTAATTAAAGGATGTCCTCCTCCATGCAGTTTTCACAGATTTCCAGTGAGTTAAAACTTCAGTTCACTTCTGCAGGCACTAGAGAACAAGATTGCCTGTTTGTATGAGGCTGGTATGCCAAAACCCATGAAAAGGGTTATGCCTTAATGTTCTGAGACTTATTTGTTCAAATCCCTCCCTACAGAATTGGACCTGCCTGCAACTTACTGTAAGGTCAATGCTGGTTATTCCCTTTTTCTTAAGAAAAAGATGAAAATAACAAATCTTGCCCAAACTCAACAACTCACTCTCTTAGAAAGTAAACTCAGCCTGGGTAGGAATCTTTTTTGTTCATGATGAATCCTAAAAGTCTGCAACAAATATTTCAATAGACATTTGTTAACTAAAAAAA
Source organism: Spilogale gracilis (assembly GCA_004023965.1). Taxonomy (NCBI): domain Eukaryota; kingdom Metazoa; phylum Chordata; class Mammalia; order Carnivora; family Mephitidae; genus Spilogale; species Spilogale gracilis. The sequence goes on along the minus strand of PITA01000421.1, from coordinate 125,524 downwards.
TAAAATGAAAAAAAAATTGTTAAAAACAAAGTCCTGCTATTGCCTGTGTGTACTATCTTAGAAAGGTATTTTACATTTTTACTACAAAAGGAATATGTCGTGCTTATAAGATTTCTGGAACAATGTCTGTGAACTCAACCAGCTCTTATTCATTGTTTCTAAATCTCATACTGGTTAAATTCAGGCTAGGTTTTAATCACAGTTATAATACTTAATTCCATGTAACTGTGCACAGCTTATTTAGTGTCTCTATGCCTCAGTTTCTTCTTTTCTAAAATTAGAATAATCTTAATGGCTACCTCATATGATATTGTGAGGATTAAATCAATCAGTATATGCAGAACTCATATCAAAATCCCTGAACAGTATTAAGTGCTATGTAAATGTGAGCTACTATTCAGGGAGAGGCCTGCCTGTTGATCATGCTTCAAATGATTTTTTAAGTCAAAATTTGATTTAATCATTGCTAACAATGTTTGTCTCCATAAAGGGTATGAATAGAACATGAGTGCCCCTTCCTTTAAAGCAGATGTTTCTGCCTCTGCCTCCCTCACCCCACCCCGAATTTCTCCCCCCAGAAAACAACAAGCAACAATTCTCACATACATAGGAATTAGATTAATGTAAATTCTGAATGATGTGTAAAATCTAAATCCTATACAAAACATCTCCTTGCTGAGTCATTGGGCTTCCCCCATTTCCTAAAAATTCGGGATCACTTCTTTTTTAAAAAGAAGAAAAACTGGGCCTGAACTTGAGAATATGGCAACTGTGATTCTTGGCAGGTACACATAACAAAGTAACCTTGAGGATGTGTGCTCATCAGCCTTAGGATATATCTTGTTTCCTTGGTTGCTGCTATTGGGTCATAGAAAGGATTTCCATGTAGAATCCATATGCTTAACACAGTTTCTCCCAGAAAGAACCATTACCTTAAATTTGATTTTTTTTCCCCTCATAAAACATCAGACTAAATTAGTTTCCCAGAGAAGCCTCTAGCTTTGGACCTCCTAGCCATTCTTAAGATGAGAGGTATTTATCAGAAGAACTGTCAGGGCAGGTACAATATTTCAGGCTTCTAAAATCATCATTTTTTTTTTTTTGGACCGAGTACCACAAAACAAAACAAAGAAAAGGGAGGGAGAGGAAAGGGGGAAAGGGGGGAAAGGGAAAAGAAACATAAGCAGAGGAAAGATCAAATAATGAAGTGACTATTGCAGGAAATGGCATATTTAAATGTCCCATAATGCTGAAAGTGCAATAAGAATTGCCATTTAGATTTATTCTAGTACTTCACCTCCACTTTTTTAGCTGACTGAAAACCTTATGAGACAGTGTCAGTGACTGCAAATGCCCTCACAATAGCTCTACCCAGGCTGCTGCTTTCCCAATCTCAGAACTAAAACCCCCATCCTAAAACTCACACTCCAGTATTCCTGAATCCTCTCTTTCCATTATACTTGACATGTAACCCAATAGATAACTCCATAGACTCTATCTCTAGAATATATTCTAAATTGGATCACTTCTTACCATCTTTACTGTTACCTCCCTAATTCAGACTCTATTACAACCTCCCAACTAACCTCCCTGCCTCTACTCTTGCCTTGCAATCATCCCCAGATAGCAAAAGCAATCTTCCATCGGTTAAAACATGTCAAATGGCTTCCCTTTACATCTTAAATGAATCTCAAACTCTTTATTCTAGGGCCCAAAGTCTAACGTGGCTTAGTGCTATCTTTCATATTATCACTACCATGCTCTGCATCAATCATATAGACTTTCTTCCTGTTCTTTTCATATGCTAAGCTTATTTCTGTCCCAGGGATTTAGGATTTGTTGTTTGAACACTTCACGTGACTGGCTATCTCATCGTTCCAGTTACAGACCAAACATTACCTCCTTATGCATGTCTTCTGATATCATCCACACTAGGATAACCTCCACACATTGAACTCTCTATTGTGTTTTATTTTCTTTATCTGTATCTAATATGTTTATTTATATTGTTAATCACTCTTCCATTTGAATATAGATCAGAATTTCTCTGTCTTATTCACTACTCTATTCCTAGGTCCTTGACAAATAGCATGCTTTTATTAAATATTTGCTGAAGGAGAAAGTGGATAAATAAATGAATAGAAGAAATCAAGAAACAAGGAAAGCTAGGGATATGGTAACAATCACCAGGTCTTGGATGCCTGGGTGGCTCAGTTGATTAAGCGTCTGCCTTCGGCTCAGGTCATGATCTCAGGGTCCTGGGATCCAGCCCTGCATTGGACTCCCTGCTAGGCAGAGCCTACTTCTTACTCTCCCTCTGCCTGCCACTCCCCCCCAAAGCCCCCACTTGTGCTCTCTCTCTTTCTTTCTCTGTCAAAAAAGTAAAATCTTAAAAAAAACCCACCATGTCCAAATCCCTTATTCTGAAGATGGGACAGTAAAATAATTTGCCCAAAATGACCAAAGAAAATAATATTCTATTTGTGTCTAAAACTCTAGACATTTCTATTAGCCACACTGCATCCCAATGCCATAACTATTATGATGGAACTACAAAAGGCCACCAAGTAAATCGTACAATTGCCATAAAAGCAGAGATCGAAAACTCACTAGAAGTTAATTCATTATATTTTCAAAGTCTGACCTGCTTTGGAAGCCCTATTTAAGTCTCAATATATCAACATACTCCTTGTCATCTTTCTGTGAATCCAAACCTGTACATTCTTTAAGTGCTGAAGATACAGCCAAGCAACAATCAAAAATATTGGAAATACAGTATGTCTCATTAAGATAATTATTGTGATAAAAAATAAAGCAGGAAAGGGAGATACAAAGGGCCTGGAAGTAGGGTATATGGCCAACTTTAAATGACATAAGCAAGAACGTGAAAGAGTTTTTGTGAAAGAACTTTTTGACATTCAATATTTTTCAATCAAGAAATAAATTCAATGTCAGTTGTTATCATTACTATGAAATGCAACCTTTACTTATTTCCAAATATGTTAGAGAAATTTTCTTTTTCTCATATTTTATTGTAAAAACTACACTCTTACATTCAGCCAAATTGATATTAATTAAGACAGTAATTGAGTATTGGTAGATCTCTCCCATTTTATTCTAATGCTATGAGGTTTGGATTGTTGAAAGTCAATTTTTTACTACAGCATATTTTAGATTTGGTTTGGCAACATCCTTTTCCTTTTTCTGAACAGTCTCAGTCCCTTCCCATTCAGTCAATTTCAAGTATATCATATACGCTTCATGAAGCCTCATAAAACAACGTAATGGCACAGGAGGGTGAAAATGTGAAATTGAAATATGGTACAGATTATGATGTTTATAAAATATAGTTAAAAATTAATCTAGCAGCCTCAGATGTTTTTAAGAAATTGGCAGTCTAATGGTGAAATAAACACACATACATAATTTGAGGCAAAACCTTTTTTTTTATTTCAACTTCTTTTTTTTTTAACTACACCAACTATTTACAAAAAGGCACCTCATTCTGTCTTCTGACTTGCATTATATTCAGTATGCATCAGGATAATACTCCCAGGAGAATTTTCAGAATTATTCATTCTTTGAATAATGGCTTGTATGTAGGCTTCAAAGAAATGCAGTAGGAGTGGGAAGAAAAACATTTTCATTTCCAGAGGAATGTTCTGAATTTCCCAGGGGACCCTAAGAAAAGATTTTGTTGAACTGAGGGACACCTGACAGCCACTTAAGTGACTCAGTACATTCTAAAAACTGTTTTCCCTCTTTCCCATATCTTAGTTTTATGCATGACAACAACTTGGTATTCAAATAATGCATAATCTCATTTATAGTACAGGGAATTCATTAAAGGGTAATGCAGAGAATTAGTGATATAATGTCATCCATAGACAAAGCAAAGCGCTCCCTTGTGGCAGAATGAGGTTTTATTCTGTCTGAACTGAACTGAGTCTTGAGCCCCTTCTTGCCTTGAGACAGTTTGACTTTCAACAGGAGCTGCTGAAGAAATGTGGAGTTTTGAAAATGGCAAATGTATTTTGATCAGCATTAAATTCAGGGCACTACTCTTCTGCTACTCAGTCTGGTGATACCTTTCTTGGCTAAAGAAAAGTGGGTTCAATTCAATGGAAAACAGATGTCTTGGACATGTAACCACAATGCACTTAAGTTAGTTTTATATGCAAATTCTTCCTTTGTTTTCACTTAAGGGTTTGCAAAAATTTAAAATGTGAATCTAAGGGCATGAGCATATAATGCATTGCTATCCTGCACAAAAGTCTTGAAATGAGATGAAGTAAAGATGGCAGAACCGTTAGAATTTTGTTTCCATATAAATAATTGTCACTAAATGTGAGCACATGAGGATTCATCCTCTTTTGTGTTTTACTTCTAGTTAAGTACATTTTGGGATGGAATCTAAAGTCTTTAACAAGTTTTATTATGATTTTCAGTGGTTTTTGAAATACTGTATTCATGCAGGTAATGAATGACATCTATAACAAAAGTTTTCTTTTTTGAAAATCATAAATACAGTTTTCTGTATACAAATTTTACGAAATGAATGCAGAAATGATACTTTTAAAGGGTATAAATTTTGATCACTGGGAACTTTACCTACTGGTTGAATGATTACATCTCCCATTAGCTTCCAGAAATTAAAATTTTCTCCATGCTGTCAAGAATTCATAAATCTATTCAGTTATTTATTCATTGAGTTTAATAATTATTTTATTATACATAAATAAGGCCAACATGGAAACCTTGTGAGGACTTTAACAGAGAATTATCTATGAAGATTGGTATAAGAAGAACCTGAGAGGCTATAAGGAGGATCAGGGAAAAGCGTTTTCTTCCATAGGTATGATGGTAGCTGGGTCTAGAGAAGTGGTAGTGAGAGTTATGGATAGTGAATGGACAGAAGTAAAAGTGACATGAAGTAAAAGAGGGGCATGATTCTGATACCCAATGTCAATGACTATGCTCTGGATATACTTTTTGACTCACTGACATATATGTTATACCTGAAGTTATAGGTATAATGGATAGGTTATATTAAGAAAAATGATTAAAATGACAATTCAGCAATTTTAAAGCCAAACCAGGAGGTATTCAAAATATAGAAATCAGGTAAAAGATAAAACTAGAAGTAGAAACCAAAAGAGTAGCTAGAGGCAAGATGGAAATCAGGAAAGTCTGATATTGTTTCTTCCATGAGGGGATACTTCAAGAAAAGAGTATCTAGGGGCACCTGGGTGGCTCAGTTGGTTAAAGGACTGCCTTGGCTCAGGTCATGATCCCAGAGATCCGGGATCAAGCCCCACATCAGGCTTCCTGCCGAGCAGGAAGCCTGCTTCTCACTCTCTCACTCCCCCTGCTTGTGTTCTCTCTCTCGCTGTGCTTCTGTCAAATAAATAAATAAAATCTTAAAAAAAAAAAAGGAGTATTTAGTAGTGTCTAATGATGTGAAGAAACTGAACAAATTAAAAATAAATAAAATGAAATGAAATAATTAAGCTTTAGATAAAATAAATGAGGAGATCTGAAAGAACAGTTTTCATTTTATAAACTGATGCACAGCAGGGATGACAGCCTCCAAAGAAACTGCTTCAAAGAGATTAAACAAGGAAAGGGATTTATAGGGCTTTTGCAGATGAAGCCAAGCTAAGGACAAGTAGGAGTGATTCTAGAAAAATAAACTTCAAGTCTTTAAACATTCTGACATACAAGCTTTCAGCAAAATAAGATACCAATTGGTGTGAGCGAGAACAAAATGACCCTGCAGGTTTCTTGAGAAAGGTATGGGTTGTTATTTCTAGTAATTGTTTTAATTTGGGATGGAGTGGAATTTTCCATCTGGGGTAAATGGGGCCTGGGGAAATATTTTAAGAATAGGAAGACTCAAGTGATTTCAGGAAAATACAGTCTTTCACCTGAAATATATTAGCTCAGTATACCAACTTGGATGCCATTGACAACTTTAAAATAAAAAGGCAGATTGGAATACTTGGGAAAATAAAGAAGAGAAAATTTTATTCGGAGTTTGGAAAACTCTATTGAGAAAGTTAACTCTAAATTAAATGTGAGAGAAAGGAGTTGTTAGAGCTGTGTGTGGTAGATGGAAGAATGTGTACAAATGAGTGATTTATACTTAATTATCACATAATATAATGTATTCATTATCATCAATATATTACTGATTTATTATTTTTTGATTGATATGATAAACTAGAGCATGTGGAAATGAAAAGGTCCAGTGGAGAGAGAAACATTGGAGACAGAGACAGTAATCAACATACAAAGTTTAGGAGTTGAGAAGGAATAGAATCAAAATAACAGATACAGCATCTAAACTTTATTATATCAGAATAGAAAGATGATTGCAATGAAAATTACTTTAAATTCGTGTCAAGAAGTCTCAGAAATCCCAATGTGATGGCTTCTATTTTATCCTATGTTGAAAACAAAAATCATCTGACAAGAGTAAATGGGAATAGGGAGATAAGATATAAGGAAAGGTTGAAAATTTTTGGTATTGTTACTCAGGAGAGTGGAAGAAGAGGCCGGCAAGAGAAACAGAGTACCCAATAAATATTAATCAATATTTATGCTATGGACCCAAATGTTCAGAGAAGAGAGTGTTATTTTTCCAACTTTGTTGAGCTGCTTGGTTCATTTATTTCAAAAGCGGATGGCTGAATCTGTCTATGGTTAGAGCTTTGCCAAGAAAGTAAACATGTTGCTTTTTCACATAAGAAGGGAAATATACCCCTAACAAAGTAACAAAGTAAGAAACCTTTGGAAAAAGCAAGTCATTTGTACCTTGGAAGAGTGAGAATTACAATAAGGTCAGAATGGATGAAAGTGAAAATATAAGGAAGAAAGAAATGATGATGTAAAAACTGGAATGGTAGCTGTAAAGATAAATAAAATGAAATGAATTAAATATTTGAAAAAATATATAAGATAAAAAGAGAATTTCATGAACTTCACCCTTAAATTAATCCATCTGGCATAATTTTGCATATCATTTAATTATGTCTTAAGTCTAGTTTAGGGGTTGACAAACTATAGATCATGAGCCAAAATGAACTATCAGCTATATTTGTAGACAAAGTTTTATTGGCACACATTTATATAAAGTCCGTCTATTTACATATTGTCTATGGCTGCTTCTGTGCTACTATGCTAGAATTGAAAAGTTGCAACAGGGGCTCCTGGGTGGGTCAGTCAGTTAAGCTTCTGCCTTTGGCTCAAGTCATGATTTGGGGGTCCTGGGATAGAGCCCTACTTCAGGCTCTCTGCTCCACAGGAAGCCTGTTTCTCCCTATCCCTCTGCCTATTAACCCGCCCTGCTCGTGCTCTCTCTGTCAAATAAATAAAATCTTAAAAAAAAAGAAAGAAATTACAACAAAAATCATATACCCTCAAACCCAAAAATATTTGCTATTTGGAAATATACACAAAATATTTGTGTATGATACCTAATCTAAAATTGTGAGAATATTTACAAAGCAATAGATTATATTCAGTTAATTCTTCAGACAAACTTGCAACTCCTCCATTTAATGAATAATTTTGATTCCAATCAAAGCATCAGACTATTTTCTAGACATTGAATATTTAACAGTCAAAAAAACCTTACATTTTAGTAGAATGGAAAATTCAGCAAATACAATTGATAATTAACATTAAATATTATATAGAATAAATAATGGTGAGAACAGGAGTCAGTTACTTTAGAAAAGTTTCCTCATACTAAAAATGAGATCCAGGGACACCTGGGTGGCTTGTGAGATAAGCACATGTCTTTGCCTCAGGTCATGATCCCAGGGTCCTGATATCCTTGCTCCTCAGCAAGTATGTTTCTCTCTCTGCCTGCTGCTCTCCCTGCTTGTGCATTCTCTCCTGTGCTCTGTTTGATAACAAATAAAAATAATAAATAAATAAATAAATAAATAAATAAATAAATAAATAAATAAATAAAATCTTAAAAAGAGAGAGAGAGCGATCTCAATACACTGGAAAACATTCCAGGCAGAGGTACTAACTAAAGGCAAGACTTTAAAACTGAAACAAACTTGACATATTTAAGCAACAGGAAGTAGGTCTCTTCCCTGAAATTATCAGACAAGTGGAAGAATAATTTTATAATAGTTTAGTCAGATAGATAAAAGTCAATTCATGTAACACTTCATAAATCAGGATAGCAGAGAGTTTTATTTCAATTAAAGCAAAAACTCCCTAAATTATTTAAAGTAAGTGAAGTAGTCTGATTTAGCTTGCAGTAATCACTGACTGCTTTGTAGAGTTGTGGGGTGATAGGTGGAGAATAGATTGTAAGCACAAAGAGTGAAATAGGGAGACAAGTTAGAATGCTATTGCAATTTCCAAGGCCAGTGTTGAAATGGTTTGGGTTTAGGTGGATGGCAGGAGACATAGAGAAAATTGAACTTATTCTAGATTTTTTTTTTTTTTAAGTAATGGAGATAATGACATTTGCTGATGGAATGAAGCAGGGATGAGAAATATAAGTGAACAAATAATAACTTTTTGGCATTGCAGGAATCATTTAGATATGGAAATAGAGCCCTTTTAGTACATTATTAATAACTGGAGCAGAGAGGCACCTGGGTGGCTCAGTTGGTTAGGCGACTGTCTTCAGCTCCGGTCATGATCCTAGAGACCCGGGATCTAGCCCCACATAGGGCACCCTGCTCCGCCGGAAGCCGGCTTCTTCCTCTCTCACTCCGCCTGCTTGTGTTCCCTCTCTGGCTGTGTTTCTCTCTGTCAAATAAATAAATAAAACCTTAAAAAAAAAAAAACTGGAGAAGATATAGGTGTGGTGAGAAATCAAGGGTTCTCTTTTAACAATATCAAGTCAGAGTATTTTATGTCTTAGTAGAGAGCTTGCATAATTAATTTGATATTTGTCTGCAGTTCCAAAGAGATTGGAGTTAGGCATATAGATTGTGATGGTTGTATTGGAACATATGAAACTAGATGAGCTAATCTCAAAATTATGTTATGATAGAAAACAGAAGGACATCCAGAATGGATATATAACACTTAAAAGTCAAGAGAGAGGATCTAGGACAAAAGATACGGTAGGAGTTCAAGAGAGATGGCAGACAAAATGTTGAATTTTGTGTGAAGGAAGCTGAGAGAATAAAAACTTGAAAAGAATCACTGTTCTGATGCATATGATAGAGAAAGAATAAAAACAGAATTGAGTTTTGAATTTAGGAACATAGAATTTTTTATCTTGATAGAGCTGAGGGAGTAGAAGACAGATTAGAGTAGATTGAGGAGAGGATGTGAAGTAAAACGACATAGTCAACTTTTTCAAGAAACTAATTTTTTACTATAGGAAGACAGAAGGATAAGATGGGAGGTAGAGAAGGGATATCGAGTTAAGGGATATTGTTAATACAGAAAATTCTAAAGCATGTTGTATTCCTATATGAATAATTCAGTGAGGTATTGAAATATTGATTGTGGGGATATTTTGAGGGAGAGACATTCTGGAAAAGAAGAGAGACTCATCTCTATAGCAGCAGAGGAGGAGGTGGCATAAAATCATAGTGAAGGCCGTTGACGTTCTTACATTGTAAAAGGAAAGGAGGCAAATACATGAATAAGGATATTCATAGATTGATGCATTTTTGGTAGGCATATGAAGTAGCTCCTATCTGATTACTTCTTTTTTCTTCATAATGGATGAGATTATATCATCAATTGAGATTTTCTAGCATTTCAGCACAATTCTTGCCCCCCTGTGATGCTATTTCCTGCATCAGAAGTGCTGTAATCCCAGAAATTGCATTTTGCAGGCATCCTTACTGGCAGAATTTTGGGATATGTTGCCAGTGGGAAGCCCCCAGGCTGATGAGAAGAGCAGGAAGCAACAGGGTTTTTGAAGGGGCAAAGCATAAGCTTGGGTTCCTGGAGCAATTGCACCAGAGAAGTGCCTTATTTCTTCAGGGGCAAGGGCAGTAGTTTCTTAAAGTTGTTGACTTCCAGGTAACACAACTTCCCCTTTTTAAATACGTCAGCACCTTCTAATGCTTTTGCAATCTATTTCCTTCTACACTATTTCTTGCTGCTGGCACTAGATAGAATGGCAGCTTCTGTTTTTTACCTAAATCCTGATAGTTTTTTCTTTTTTTAAAGATTTTTATTTATTTGACAGAGAGAAACACAGCTAGAGAGGGAACACAAGCAGGGGGAGTGAGAGAGGGAGAAGCAGGCTTCCCGCCGAGCAGGGAGCCCAATGTGGGACTTGATTCCGGGTCTCCGGGATCATGACCTGAGCCAAAGGCAGTCGCTTAACCAACTGAGCCACCCAGGCGCCCCCTAAATCCTGATAGTTGCTGCTGTGATGAAGGCTGAGGAAAAGAAGGGTGAGAAGGGTGGTATATAAAAAGCTATAAAAGCAAGCCCTGTATTCATGAAATAAGACAGAGTTGAAGAACCTCAACTACTTAGCCTCTTAGATTTTTCCCCTTTCATTTTGAAATTCTGTTTGAATCCTTTACCATTCCATACAACACTAGCAACATATGTTTGCTCACCCAAAATTTGAGCCCTGTCAATGGCAGAACTGCTTAACTTGTTAGATGATTTTACTTTTTAAGCAAATTTATTTTTTTAGAAATTCTTAAATGTGCTATTCTATAACTTTTTTCCATTAGCTGTGTTTGTTTTGTGATCACTTTGAAAAAAAATGGATTTCTTCTTCACATAACAGCCCTTAAATATTTTAGGATACCTATTACAAAGACTTTCATTTTTATTCTTAATTTTTAATTTTTTTTTAAATCTTTGGTATAAAATCCTTCTGGGTCTCTCCTTTTAGACAATAATATTGAGTCTACTCAGTCTCTTGTCTTCTGCACCTAATCAGGTTAGTTAATGTCTCTTTTAAATCATGGCAACTGGAATTATATAGGTACAGTATGAACAGCCTGGAAAAAATGACACAGTTGGTTCTGTCTTACGTCTGTTTTCATCAGCATTTATTAGAAACTTAACTGCACTGATAAGTATATCAGTAACAGTCAGTTAAAAATAGCTAAGTTTTTCATGTTGTCTTTTTGACTGTATAATCTCTATATTTATAAATTTAGTTTTTAGACAAATTCAAGGTTCTATATTCATTGGTATTTAATTTTGCTTCATTGGATTTGGCTTTTTTTTAGGCCTTTTCTTGGGCATTACTTCAGTCATGCAGCACATTCACTAGACCATTGTATCTAATTATATCAATTGGCAGATCTTATCATCATAGCATTACTATTTCCATCTAAATGAATGTCAAAAATATTTATGGATGATTACAATAGAATTACTATGGAGACTTAAAATGTATCTACATTGTTTAAAATATCATTGTGTTATTTAGGACTATCAGAAGTAAGAGAATATGCAACTAGAAAACCTAAAAGAGGGAGACAAATGGGGAAAACTGTGGGGAGAGACCAAAGGTGATGATAGTGAAGACATGCAAATAAGGAAGGGTGCTGTTGTTATTTGCGATGGCTGCCATAACAAAGACCACAGACTGAGTGGTTTAAGCAATGGAAATTTATTTGCTCACAGTTTGGAGGCTGGAAGTTCAAGATCAAGTTATGGGTAGCATTCATTTCCTCCCAGGCCTTTCTCCTGGGGTTCCAGATGGCCACCCCTTTGCTGCCTCTTCACATAGTCTTTCCTCTATGCTTGTACATCCCTGTTGTCTCTCTGTAGGTCCAAATCTCTTCCTCTGTAAGAATAGCAGTCAGTTTGGATTAGGAATCACCCTAATGGCTCTCATTTTAACTTAATCGTCTCTTTAAAAGCCTTCTATCCATATAATCATAATCTGAGGTATGGGGAGTCTGGACTTCAATATATGAATTTTGAGGGGACACAATTCAGCCCACAACTGGTAATTATATTGACAACAAAATAAGAGACTAGAGAATTATAGAAATAAAAGAGATAAAGGAAAAGTGAAAGAAGTAGAGAGAAACACTTAGATTAATAGCTTTAGCAAAAGGGCAGAGGTAGAAGAGTAATTAAGGACACTGAAAACATAAACTGACGTCCTTTTAGCTTTCATAATCTCTGTGGCATAATGTTTGAGCAGGTTTGCCACATTTCCAGGGCTAGAGAGCCGCTCTGGCTCTTCTTACTCCACGCCCTGCCCTAAATAAAACAGGATTAGAAATTCTCTGCATTCTCTTACAAACTTTAAAATGGTCTAATTTTTTTCTGAATAAGTGCTATTTTATGAACATCATTGGTGCCCCATACCTTCTTAAGATATTGAAACACACCCCATCCCTAACTCTCCATTGCCAAAAATGACAAAAATTTTTAAATTCTATTGATTGGAAGTTTCTTCAGTTTTGATATCTTTTTTTTTTTAAAAAAAAGATTTTATTTACCTGACAGAGAAAAACACAGACAGAGAGGGAACACAAGCAGAGGGAGTGAGAGAGGGAGAAGCAGGCATCCCGCCAAGCAGGAAGCCCGATGTGGGGCTCAATCCCGGGTCTCTGGGATCATGACCTGAGCCGAAGGCAGTCGCCCAACCAACTGAGCCACCCAGGTGCCCCAAGTTTTGATACCTTTTATGTTCTCTTCTTAAATGTACTTTACCACTGTATTCCTCTGCCTTATACACCCCAATTTCCTTTCTCATCTTTTTGACTACTAACTTTCCATTTCTCTTGACATCTCTTAAAATTGCATCTGTAAGAGTTTTATTTTTAGGCCTCATTCCAGTTGTATTTTTTCACTGATTTGACCTCACCTACTTCCAAGATTTCAACCTTCATTTCTTGTGTTGCAGACCCACAGAGTACATGATTTTTTCTTAGGAGATCTCCAGTTAATTGCTCTAGTGGTACTTAAAACTCAATATATTCAAAGTTACACTCATTTTCTCTGGTAATCACTTCCTCTTGTTCATATCTGCTATTCTTCCTGCGTTACTTTTTCTGATTAATGAGTCTGTCATGGGCCTAATGGCTCAGATTAGGGGAGCCATTGGGAAGCCATCATCCCAATGTTTGTCCACTCTCATTGCTATTAGAATAAAATTCAAATGACTTACTATGGTGTCACAAAGACATATGCATGACTTGGCCCTTCATCTTAGACATTTTCTCCTTCACATTCCCCCTCTTTCACTGGGTTTTATGTACACTAGGCATCTGCTTGTCCCTAAAAAGATCTGTTGAACTATTCCCTGTCTTAGGATATTTGATATTCTCCTGCCCATTATTCCACAAAATTTTTCAGATGACTTATTCCTTCTCAGCTTTCAGATCTCAGGTCAAATGTTTCTCATTATTGAGGTCTCAGTCCAAATGTAACCTCCTTAACCCACAATGTCATCACCATTTGTCACTTTCTGTCCTATTACCTGCTTTATTTTCTTTACAGCACTTATCAGTTTGTAATATCAGGACTGGTGTGTCCTGCCCATTAAAATCTAATCCTGCATTTCCATTTTTCACAACACTAAAAATAGCTCTCAATCATGTATAGAATGATGTCTGAAATGTTTACCATGGCATATAATGTCCTCATTATCCTGCCCTACCTATTTCCATCTTGTTCATTTTATGTTAATTGCCATCCTTCCATATAGAAACCCCTTTAACTTTATGCTGCAATTATTCACAATCAAGTTTCCTGCCTGCCCAATAGCAAAAGACTGCTGTTTACTTGATTTAAGCTCAGTATCCTCATCCATAAACTTGGAACTTTCAAATAATTTATCTTCTCAAAAAGGGCAATTTTGTCACTGTTAGCACCCTACATTTAAATGTCTTCAAGATTTTTATATTTCCACATCTGCTCCATGGTGACAAAGTGTCAAAAGCATAAGTTGAAAATGTGGCAAATATTACATTTTCATTAAAATATAGCATTTTAAGCCAAAGTGCATTTACAATATGTTTATTTACATTTTTTCTGTCATCATGAAAAGACATAGGAGTGTGTAATCCCCAGAAAAGTGAAGAATATATATATACATAGACAGATAAATATATATATATATATTCTCTGTGAGCATACCAATATGATTTATTGTTAAAATCTATCATATAATATATTACTACCATCCTACTCATATTTAAATTATTTAAAACAGTTTTAAAAATTGTTTTGATAGTATGAACTTTTTTTATAGATTGTGATTATTAAACTTAATAGTAGGGCATTAGATTATAACCATGAGCTTATCAAACTGGACAGACTCAGAAGGACTCCCATAATACCTTGTGTGATTTAAAACATTGAAAGGAGAAACTAGTAATAGGATAATAGTACTTGAGTCTACAAGTGATCTTTTCACTTTATTGATCCAGTGAACTAGTAAGAACCGCATTTTGAGGAGTCCCCTGAAGTGAGCTCAATTCCTGCAAAAAAACATTACAGGAACACTGTGAGCACCCATGGAATCAGCCTGAAATGTGATATTTCACACTTCTGGATCACCATGGGAGACAAGGATCATCAGCAAAAAGGTAGAAACAAATGAGAGCGACCGGAGGCTTACCCCCAGAGACAAGGGGTGGGGGGGGGGAGGAAGCCCGCAGAACTGAACCATTGAAAGCAAATACCCCAGCATGAAAGTGCTCTGTGATTGGGGAATAACAACAGACTACGGTCTGATTCGGGGTGAGGCAGAACCGGGAACGCAGCAAAGCCAGCGGCCCGGAGTCTGTTTTTCCGCTGCCGCAGCGGGGAGACGGGAATCCGCAGGAGGAGAGGGTGCCCTGCGGCTGGAGGGAACTTGGAGGGGTCGGCGGTGCGGAGTCTATCTTTCCACTGCTTAAGTCAGAGGAGCAGCTATTCACAGAGAGAAAGAGCGCCCTGTGTGGCGCAAAGGAACTCAGCGAAACCAGCGGCGTGGAGTCTATTTTTCCACCGCTCTCTTTCTTATTTTTTTTTCTTTTTTTTTCTTTTTTTCCTTTCCCCCCACTGCTTTTCTCTCCTGCTTCTCTCCACCCTGTGGGCCAGGCACCAGCCCCCCAGGGAAGGCGATTTTGCAGACTTGCACGGGACCTGTGGGGCCGCGGGGCCCGGGGCACAGACAAGGTTGCGCGACCCAAAATCAGTTGAGTGAAACAACAATCAGGGAGTGAAACAACAAGCAGGGTCTTGGACAGAAATCAATCCAGCATCTGCACCTGCCTGGCTGTGACAGGCTGCCAACCGGGAGGTGGAGAGATGTAGCCCAGGTAGAAGGGACTGAAAACAGCGCGGCAGGCCCCACCCCCAGAAGGCAAGCCAGAAGCACAGGAGGAAAACACCCAAACTGTAACCCCAACAGGGGGGAAAGGCAATTTATTAAACTCCTGGTACTGACTACAAGTACCAAAAGCCCTACACTTTATTGATACAGTTTTCCATCTTATTTGCTTTTTTAACTTTTTTCTATTTTTACTTTTAAAGCTTCCATTTTAAATTTAAAAATGCATTCTCATGGTTTTTCTTCTTTTAATTTTTAACCCACTTTTTATCACAATGTGATACTCAATACAACACTCCATAACATCAAACACATACAAAAAACACTAAATAGTATAGAATTTACCTATTTCTAGAACTTTGTAAGTATCACTATTTTCTATTTCACTTAGTCCTTACAATCCTATGAAGTAGAGTTATTAGAATTATTACACCCTCTATGCATTACAAAAAATAAGTCCTAGAGAGGTTAACTTGGATGCATGCTATGAAATGAAAAGAGTACTGTTCAAGGCAAGGTTTGACTCATTCAAGACCCCATGTAAATGTCCTTCAACAGAAAAATATGTCACTCTAAATAAATCATTAATGTCAAACTTGATGTATTTGAATACATACATGTAACTCCCTGCTTTCATCAAATCCTAATGAGATGGCAAATATGTTTGTTTGTATGTAAGAATGAACATACAATTGGCATGGAGAATCATGAAACTATACCACCAGTTAGCCAGAAATTTTAGGGAATTTTCCTTGAAATTAGGAGACAGAGGGATCAGATTGTCTGAGAAATAAGAAGAGACAAATCTGGACCAAAAAAAAAAAAAAAAAAAAGCCACACAAACAAAACCCACACATATACAGAACTCTATTTTATTTTTTATTATTTTTCTTAAAGATTTTATTTATTTGACAGCGAGAAACACAGCCAGAAAGGGAACACAAGCAGGGGGAGTGAGAGAGGGAGAAGCAGGCTTCCTGCCAAGCAGGGAGCCCGATGTGGGACTCGATCCCGGGTCGCCGGGATCATGACCTGAGCCAAAGGCAGTCGCTTAACCAACTGAGCCACCCAGGCGTCCCAGAGAACTCTATTTTAGATAAAGATTGTAAGATATAGTATTTGAAAGATCTTAAAATAAATGAAACAACTTAATGAAAATGTGAACAAAATCAGATGAATAAATAGTCCAAGAACAACAAATATGCATAACATATAAACCCTAACATACATTGAAAATAACCTCATTAATGTCAGAGACAATTGAAAATAATAGTGATTGTTGTTGGAGTAATGATTTTGCTTTTATCCTATTGACAAAAGTTATAAGATGAGTCATTCATTCCACCTGAGTTTGTAATAGGTATGGAAACTGGCTTTGTCAAATGTTCCTGGTGGACATGGAAAGTAGCACAGCATAGCCAATGGTGGATAGGCATACTGGCCCTATCTATCAAAGTTTAAATTCATGTGCCCTTTGATTCAAGAAGTTGTTCATCTAGAGATCTATCCTACAGACAAACTTGCATATATAGTTAAGGGTGCTAGTTGCATCATTGTTTTTAATACAAAAAAATAAAAGAAAATGTTATAATCATGGTATAGAATACGATGCCATGGTTAAAGTGAAAGAGGTATTAATCTATAGGCTGATTCAAAAGACAGTCATAAGAAATTTTGATTAAGGGGCGCCTGCCTTCAGCTCAGGTCATGATCCCAGAGATCCGGGATCAAGTCCCACATCGGGCTCCCTGTTCAGTGGGAAGCCTGCTTCTCCCTCTCTCAGTCCCCCTGCTTGTGTTCCCTCTCTGGCTGTGTTTCTCTCTGTCAAATAAATAAAATATTTAAAGAAAAAAAAAAGAAATTTTGATTAAAAAAAGACCAGTTACCTAAGAATGTGTACTTCTATCTATGTGTTTTAAACTTAGGAACACAAAAACACACACAAAAACCTAAACATAAAAAAATGTCCGAAAGGATATATATCCAATTATCATATTCCTTGCTTATGGGAAGAGAATGGGTTTGATGTTGGGAAAACTCATTCACTTAATTTTTTTATTTCCATATCTTTACATTTATAGATGTTTTAACATTTATCAGGAAATAATGTTTTGTAATGACAGTTGTAAGTATATATTTGAAAAATGAAATTAAAATACAACATGTGAGGTGATAGATGTGTAAATCAACCTTATTGTGATAATTGTTTCATAATATATATATATATATATTTCAACTTGTTCACCTTAAATTTACACAATGTTATATGCCAATTATATCTCAACAAATCTGGAAAACAAAGTAAATTACCATATTTTTATTTTATTAAATATTTTTGCAGATTTTCTTCATGACCATTATTAACTCCATATTTCTTACTAAGGCCTATATGTTTATACCATGTAGATGAGGATGACTATACTGATAATACATGCATTCAAGAAATTAATAGAATTAAGAGGGATTTCCTTATCACCTTCAAAAATATTTCTTTCCTTATTTAACTATGGATTTAATTTATGTTAGGTAAAGTTACAATTACTAATTATGTTTAATTAGATTTCTGACTACTGTTGTTTTCCAATATGTAATTGTAAAATTCAGTGATTAGTGATATCAAATGACAGTATGCTAATATTTTAATGGATGACTCAAATACATATATGATTACTACACTGTCTTGAAATCAACTAAATTTGTTATGAGGCTCCTTAATTGTAAGAGTTAAAATTACAAAATAAATGTTGAGATTTTGAGGTGTAGATATATAAGGATATATTGCATATGCATGTGTGTAAGAGAAAGAGAAAGAATACAAAATATTTCTAATTTTAGTTATTATTTGGCTTATCAATAGCTTTACAAAGTGTTAACTGGAATTTATATTTTATCAATTGATATTCACATTTTTTACTTTTTAATTTTATATTTAAAATTACCAGAAATATGCACAGAAACATTAAAGGAGGTTTATCTAATGAAATCTGAAGGAGTTTAATAAAAAAAAAATTATTTTTTTGAAGATTTTATTTTTAAGCAATCTCTACACCCAATATGGGGCTCAGGCTCATAACCCCCAAATCAAGAGTTACATGCTCCACTGACTGAGCCATCTAGGCACCCCAAAATTTATGTTTTATAAGTTTTAGTTTTAGTAACATAATCAGACAACATGTATGTTTCAAAATTAAGTCCCTGCATTCAACTTTTATTTGTGCTGGGTTTCATGGGATCTGAGACATAATTCTGTAGCCCACCTAAAGATATTTGCAAGGACAAATTTAATTTATTTTAGGTAAAATTGCAAATTTTACTCAAGAGATATTGTTTGAAAATAAACTAGATTAGCCTTGCTCTATCTCAGCAAGCATGACTGGTATTCCATTTCAGCATTCTTTCTCTTTCTGTGTACGTGGTTATGTCTCCTTTTTCTTTAATACACATGGAAGAAAAATATCTTCCTTGCTGACTTCTAAACAGGAAATTTGAATGCTGAGGATCTGCCAAGATTTAATTCGTATAGCATCATATTGTCTCTGATGTGCTTACAGTATTAACAACTTGTCATAAAACAAGTTATAGCCCAAAGGCTTAAAATCCACTCCCCAAGCCACATACCTGCTGATGACTCACTCTCAAATGATGTGCTTTTCAGGGTTATTTGATTTCCCATATTGAGCATTTTATATTGGATCCATCTTTAAATCAGAGCATATAGCAGCATATATGCAAACCAATAAGTATTTGCATATTGATTGTTCACAACTCAAAGCACATTTTTCTCATGAAATATCAGTTTGGTTTCAAGACATTGGGCACACAAAATCCTATAATGTGGCTAAAAAAAAAAAAATGCAAAAATATTAACTCAAACTTTACTCCTGAGACCAGAATCATTTGGCATAGGAGATAGGAAATGAAAGGAAAGAAGGACAAAGAGAAACAGAATATTTGTTACATTTGTCCTGTCTCTTTCACCTATGTGAGATTGCTGTGTGGGTCTGGAAATATTGCTTAAGTTTTCTGGTCTGAATCATAAAAAGAGATTTATAATACTGTGTTGATTATTTCTAGGATTATTAATGCACAAGGTATTTTGATGTACCTTCCTAAACATTTTTATGTTTTCTGTTCTAAATCTTCTTTTCATAGATGAAAATTTTAATAAAAATCAACTATGTTGAACTATAAGAAATTCCCTTACTTTATGGACTTAATATTTTTGGAATATTCTTTACTAGGAAGCTTAATGCTTTTCTGGAGATATTATATGTATCAAAGAAAAAAAAATCCCTATCTTCCTAAAGTTTGCATTTCAGTTACAATTATCCATGGATACATTATTTAGTATGGGTGTACTATGTCACTACCTAAAGGTGAGAGGTAGCAAGGATGATGACAGAGAACAAACAACTTTCAAATTTAAATACAATTTGTTACTTCTCCACACATTTTTCAAGCTCATATTGAGAACTGTCAGTACTGCCTAGTGTAGTTTGTATTCCACCTCCAAGTATATTAGCCTCAGAAAATCATCATCATTGACAAAGCTTAAATCAGAAGGTGATCATCATCTACAAAGATTAAATTTACTTGAAAATCATACAGTAGCATTTGAGAAAGAGAACATAAAGAAGAATATATTTTGTAATAACAAATGAAAATAAATCTCCCAACAACTGGAATGCTTGCTGGTTTGGGCTAAAAACACTTTGGACAGTGGTTTGATATCATTTGTTGTTTCAGCTTGGTTAATTCACACAAAGCAAGTTTTATTGTTGCCACTTAGGGTTGATTTTTTTCCCCAAATCACACCTCTGGCTTATAGCTAGTCACAAAGAGATTTTTAGAAAAAAACAGGTGTTTTTAAGAGTGAAATGTGAGAAACTTGAAGGAGATCAAACTGTTTAACAGAGTAAATGGCCTAGGGCAGTATCTGTGGATAGTTGTTGTTTTGACTAGAGCATGCATCAAGCACTTTCGAATGCCAAGAGGAGTACATCCCAAGGTTGTTTTATGACACACAATGCTCCATTAAAATCCGTCCCTTTGAAAATGAAACAGTGTAACTTTGTAAGATTACATTCTCATTTAAAGTAAATACATTTTAAGCACAATGTTTTCTCCAATTATCAGTGCAGTGTATCTTTCTATTTAGTTGCTTTTTTTATTTAATGGTCTTTTATGCTTATTTTGGAAGTTGCAACTTGCAATATTCATAGTTTATTATGCTGACAAATTATCATTAACAATAAAGATTTTTGGCAGCCTAGTAGTCATTTAAAGTTTTTCTTACAATCAATAAGATGAGAGGAAAAACTCCAACTCACCAGTAAGCTTTTTTAGTTCTATAATAAATACAATGAATGTATAAACAGAACCAGGTTTGGGCTATAAAAAATGAAATGTTTTCCTGTTATTCTGTTGTTGTTGTTGTTTTAAAAGTGACTTTCCTTTTCAGATTCTTATTATCTTTACTAAAATTTAACACATCCTAGAAATTCAACAAATATTTCTTTTGGATGAAGACAAGGATGTTGTAATGAATGTCAAAAAATTAAAACCCAAATTCCCTTCCAACCAAGAAAACTCGAAACAGAAATTTTTATGTCTGTATCAGAAAGAAAATAATCCCCTAAAAAGGTATGGATCTCAGATTGTCAGAGCCTATCAATCTTTATACACTATAGATTTGTAAATTGAAGTAATGGCATTGATGATATTAGAATTTATGTTTGCTCGTGTTCTTTCATAAAAATAAATTAAATATTAAAATTTCAAGGCTTGAGTATGGTTTTTGCAGTGTGTACAATTTTTTTTTTAAAGATTTTATTTATTTGACAGAGAGAAACACAGCCAGAGAGGGAACACAAGCAGGGGGAGTGAGAGAGGGAGAAGCAGGCTTCCCGCAGAGCAGGGAGCCCGATGTGGGACTTGATCCCGGATCTCCGGGATCATGCCCTGAGCCGAAGGCAGTTGCTTAACCAACTGAGCCACCCAGGTGTCCCAGTGTGTACAATTTTTTATAAAGATGAAGGAAATGCATAATTTTTTGTCTTGACTATATACATGTACTTTATAGGTCTTGATTAAACATATATATGTGTGTATATATATATACACAAGATAAATATATATTTATATATATTTCATTACTTATCCTCTTGTATGAATATTTCTGAAGCTTTGACTTTACTGAAACATGTATGTTTTGACTTTACTGAAACAATGTATGTTTCCTTAAATTCATAGTATAAACTATATGTATAGGATTATGTTAGAGTTTCTATATCAACATCAATTGTTGGCTTGTTAGGAAACAATACATACTGCTTTTCTAATGCTGAAAATACCGAAATACTCTTGATTTCTAAAGTCAAAGATGTCATAAGATAATACATATCACAGTATCATCATCAAATCTTAATTTGAACTTCAAATGATGATATTTATCACAATCATCAAGTATATTCACTGGACTTAACTACTGGTACTTTGATCATTTCCCAAAATCAAATTTAGTCTCAGAGGACTAAGTTTTGCCCCTATTTAACAAAAGTAAAGATTTCCAAAGTCTAATTCTATTAAACACTCTCATTTTTTATTAAAGGGTATCTTTAATACATCTCTTATCTGGAAATCACTATCCATATTCATGCCTCTCCTCAAGATACTATCCAACAAGATTTCTTGATAAATTAGTATCCATTGTCCCTACTTTCTTATCTCCCATAGGTCCTCAACAACATTCTGGCCTCAGCCACCACAATCCTGAAACTGCTCTCAGCAAATTTACTAATGATTTAGAGACTAAATTCTCTGGAGTCTGTGTCTGCAAAAACCATTTGTATTATTATTTCCGCATACTTTTTTAGTCCCTTAACTTTTTGGATGCTCATTTTTCTCATATGTAAAATGGAGTTAAGGCACCTGAGTGGCTCAGTCAGTTAAGTGTCTGTCTTCAGTTCAGGTCATGATCCCAGGGTCCCAAGATCTAGTACCACATCAGGTTTCCTGCTCCATAGGGAGTCTGTTTCTCCCTCTGCCTCTCCTCCAACTCATTCTCTCACACTCTCTGTCAAATAAATGAAAATTAAAAAAAAAATAAATGGGGTTAGTGAGCCCCACTCATTGGTTAGTTTGGATCAGTAAATGAGATAATACATAAGGAGAATATTTTAGAGTATCTAACACATATCAAACACACAAGAAAATTTCATTATTTTACATTTTAAAGGGATCTCTACATTTGACTTCTGCTCTGTTTTCTTTTCACCCAATATCTGTATTTTGTTCCATATGTATAATTCAACCTAAGCTGCCTATCAGCCAGAGAGCATCAGGAACACTGTCATCAACAGTGATTTGCTACTTGCTGTAACAAGGGAGATTACTGAATTTGATAACTGGGGGCCCTCTTTAACAGGGAGTAGGTTAGGAATGACACTTCAGTTTTATGCAGGAGTTAAGGTATAAGGGCATTTTGGAAAGGATGGTTCAAATTTTGTAAACTCTAGAAGTCAGTAATCTTACCTCTAAAACTGTAGTCAGAAGCAAAGACAACCCAAAAAGGAGCAGAGCAAGGGAGTCCCCCAAAATCACTTGAGTTTCAGAGACTCATAGGCGTAGGAATGAATGGGAAAGGTTTTTTTGTTTTGTTTTGTTTTTTGTTTTTTGTTTTTTTATGGTGGGAAAAAGGGAGAAAGCTTCAGATATCCTCTGACTGGAGGATGTTTGCATCAGGATGCTGGACAAAGGGTAATTAGATGTGGGACATTCTGTGGCATTGGTTTGAAAAGTACATTTGTTTTTGTAATTGGTTCTGAGTTGGAAATAGGGACAAACTTCAGGAAGCCTGCAGTCGCTGACTGTTCTGGACTGGTTGTTGCAGAAGTGCCATTTAGGGCCTGGCCCTTGTCCGGGTTTATGTTCTGTCTCCCAGAACACATGAGCTTCTTCACAGTGAATTTCAGATCAATTTGTCTGTGATCAACCTGGACCATATGGCTCTGAATAAACTGTTTTGATTTTCTTTTTAATTGAGTTTAGATATTTTGCGGAGAGCATTATGACTTAGGTTTGACTTGGTTTATGATTTTGACAGTCATGGTGTATTATAGAAGTTGTGGTTTATTTTTCAATTCTCAGTTCTCTCCTACAAGTTCAGCAGCCCGCGGGGCTCAGGTCTGCACTCATCACAAACTACCAATAAGATACATCCATCTGGATGTTTTGAAAGCATCTCCAAACAAATGGCTCACCTTTTTCCTACTATACTTAGGCAATATTTTTTACTTATATTTAATTTCCAGCTACTGACTGTACTGACATAGTCTAAAGTTTAGCTATCTGTTGCATGAACTATTGTAATATACCCCTAACTGGTGTATGATTCCGGTCTCCCACCACTTCAGTCTTTCTGCCTTCAACCTACTAAAATTATACCTTTAAAAGCATAGAAGTTGCTTTAAAATATACAGTGAATATTATATTTAACAGACAATAAATCATATTTACTAATATAAAGATATATTTATATATTTTATATACAAAATATATATAAATATATACAAATAAGAATATATAAAATATAACATACTCTTTGTATCCTGGTTCAGCCCACTTTTTCATAGACTTCACCTTTTCCTGCCATATCCACACTCCTAAAGACCCAAATATCTTCTGAGTCTGACAAATGCTTTTAAAACATTGTTTATTTGTTGCTTTGTTTTTCATCTGAACTTCCAAAGGTCCAGACTAATATAATCTCTTCATTAAGCCTCCTCAGACCAAATCAATTGCTTCTGCTGTGTCTCTAAAGTACTTTATCTTAGTATTCCTGCAGCATACCTATCACGTTGTAATAATCTGGGGCCATCCTGTATCAGATGTCCCTTCATTACCTTATTATTCCCACTGTATTATTCCCACTCATCTGAGGGATTAAGTCTTAGAGAGGTAAGAGCCTGTGAACTATCTTGAACATTTAGTTTTCCATATGTAAATTTGCTCTCCAATGTAATGCCTTCAAAACCTGTTATATTTACTAGTATATTCCCCTTGCTCCCCCTGTGTTATAATTAGAGGTGTGGGCATAACTCTATGTCCCACCATTGTGTCCTCTCCTCCATTGCAGGAGTCGCTCTTGTCCCTCTCTACTTCACAATATCCTGCCTCGTTATAAAAAGCAAAAATTACTGCCACAATACTGTCAGATGTTTTCTTCTTCTTTCATCTTAAAAATATACTTTGTAGGGCACCTGGGTGGCTCAGTGGGTTAAAGACTCTGCCTTCTGCTCAGGTCCTGATCCCTGGAATCCAGGCCCACATTGGGCCCTGTGCTCAGCAGGGAGCCTGCTTCCTCTTCTCTCTCTGCCTGCCTCTCTGCCTACTTGTGATCTCTCTCTCTCTGTGAAATAAATAAATAAAATCTTAAAAAAAAAAGAAAATGATACTTTGAAGAGGAGGCCAACCAGTGGGCACAGGCATCAGGGAAAAAAAATGATAGTTTTTTAATTTAGAAATAGATATATCTCATGTGGAAAATTAAGGAAGCACACAAAAATTTAAAAAAATGAAAATTACCTATAATCTTATTACAAATAAATGCTGTCAACACATGTGTGTAACAAATACACATTTATGTACTTAAGGTATGCTGTATTTAACATTTTGTATCCTATTTTTTTGCATTTCACGTTTTATTATATGTAAGATAAAATATTATAAAAATAGTCTTAATTTTTGTATAAGTCTATTTTACATAGTAGTCCCATATGTGATTATACCATATTTAGCTAAATATTATCATGTATTTAAGATATTTAATTTTTTATTTCTCAATGTCTTAGTGTGGTAAATAAAGCTGAATAAAAATCATAGTGCATACATATTTAGCTGAGTCTGAATACCTTTAAAGTTATTTTCAAGCAACAAAAATTACTGGCATAAAGAATATAAACACGTGAAAATATTTATGTGTGAGTTGCCTTCCAAAAAGAATCATTAAGTGTATTCACTACACTTTTTCATTGAGGCATAAATAGCATACAACATATCAGGTTTTGGTATATAACATAATGATTCAATATTTGCAGACATTGCAAGATGCTCATCACAATGTCTAGTTAACATCCATCACCACACAGTCACAGAAATTATTTTCTTGTGAGGAAAATTTTTAAGATTTACTCTTTAGCAACTTTCAAATGCATAATAATGCAGTATTATTAGCTATAATCACCATGTTGTATATTATATCCTCATGACTCATTTATTTTACAATTGGTAGTTTGTATCTTTTGACTCTCTTCACCAATTTCATCCACCCCTGACCCCTTGCCTCTGGTGACAACCAATCTGTTCTCTGTATTCTGTATTGATGAGCTTGCTTTTGTTGTGGTGGTTGTTTTAGATTCCACATGTAAGTGAGATCATGTGTTTTTTTCTCTGTCTTATATATTTCACTTAGTATAATGCCCTCCAGGTCCATTCATGTTTTCCAAATGGCAAGATTTCATTCCTTTTTATGGCTGAATAATATCCATATCTATCTATCTATCTATCTATCTATCTATCTATCTATCTATCTATCTATCTATCATCTTACAATTTCTTTATCCATTCAACCATTGGTGGACACTTAGGTTTTTCCCAGATTTCAGCTATTGTAAATAATGTTGCAATGAGCATGGGGGTACTTATATCTTTTCAAGTTAGCATTTTTGGGTTTTTTTGGGGTAAATACCCAGAAATGGAATTGCTGAATCATATGGGGTTCTATTTTTAAATTTTTGAGGCACCTCCCTACTGTTTCCATAGTAAGTGCACCAGTTTACATTCCAGCAGTGTAGGATGGTTCCCTTTTCTCCACATCCTTGCCAGCAGTTGTTATTTCTTGTCTTTTTGATGAAAGTAATTCTAATAGGTGTGAGATGATACATCACTGTGCTTTTGATTTGCATTTCCCTAATGAATACCAATGTTGAGTATCTTTTCATATCTTTGTTGTCCATCTGCATGTCTTCTTTGGAAAACTGTTGATTCAGATCCTCTGCCTATTTTTTAATCCAATTGTTTGCTTTTTTTGTTAGCTTGTTTGAGTTCTTTATATATTTTGGATATAACCCCCTTATCATGTGTATGATTTGCAAATATATTCCCCATTCAGCAGGTTGCATTTTCATTTCATTAATGGTTTATTTTGCTGTGGAGAATTTTTTTAGTTTCATTTAGTCCCACTTATTTATTTTTGCTTTTGTTGCCTTTGCTTTTGGTGTCAAATCCAAAAAAAAAAAAAAAAAATCCATTGCCACGACTAATGCCAAGGAGCTAACACCTATGTTTTCTTCTAGGAGTTTTGTACTTTCAGGTCTTACATTTGAGGCTTTATCCATTTTGAGCTATTTTATTTTTAAGATTATATTGTAAGAAAGTGGTCCAATTTCACTCTTTTGCATGTGGCTGTCTAGTTTTCCTACCATTTATCAAAGAGACTATCTTTTCCCTGATTGTATATTCTTGGCTCTTTTGTCATAAATTAATTGAGCATATTTGCATGGATTTATTTCTGGGCTCTCTATTCTCCATTGATTATGTGTCTGTTTTTATGCAAATACCATACTGCATTGATTACTAGACCTTTGTAATATAGTTTGAAATATTTACCACATATATAATAGAATTTTGAAAATGTAATGGTGAAGTAATATTTAATTATTTAATTTACCTTTATTGATAATGTTGAACATTTTTTTTTCTTTCTCTGAATTGTCTAGCCTCCTTTCTTATAGGAAATATCATTATATTTCTTTTAAATATATATTATCTCCACGATTTTTTTCTCCATCTAGTTTTATTTTTTGATCAATATTTAGGCTTTAAAATAAGTCCTCTCTTTCCTCTCTCTATTTATATCTGAATTTCTCTAGTCCCACAGACTCCATTCTGTAATTCATGCGTTAAAAGTTCAGAAAGAAGGGTTCAAAATCTTCTGGCT
Source organism: Spilogale gracilis (assembly GCA_004023965.1). Taxonomy (NCBI): domain Eukaryota; kingdom Metazoa; phylum Chordata; class Mammalia; order Carnivora; family Mephitidae; genus Spilogale; species Spilogale gracilis. Next base: position 98,279 of record PITA01000421.1, on the reverse strand, counting down.
TCCTAGTGCTTCTTTTAAAACATTGTTTTTGCAATTACACCATTTGTTTACAACTCTTACTTCTCATTCATGCAATCTATGAAAATTCAAGGTTTTTATCCCTTTTTATTGTTTTGTCTTCTATTTTTCCACCTTCCGGAAAGAACCTTCACCCTACTATATTATTTTCCAGAAAAATCTGACTGTATCTTCTGGGATTGATTAAAGTGTCATTTACCATGTAACATCTCTATGAATTTGTTTAATCCAGAACAAAACCCTCTTCTGTGTTTTAATAATTGTTTATCTTTCTAGCTCCTACGCTTAAAACAATGCCTGCTGGAGAAGATGTTAATGACTTTTTAATGGATTAGTTTATATCAACATGTTATAACCTTTATTCATAGCTGTGTTCTTCACAATTATGAGTATATATTCATATCCCAGACCCATATACAGAAACCCTTTTCATTCTTGATGGTGAGTTTATTGAACGTAGGACTGGTGTTATATATTTTTTTCATATAATGCATGTGCTAAGTGTTTCTAGAGGAAAAGCTCTAGCAAACAGAAATGTATGTGTATGCTCAAACGTACACACTCATGTAATCAACCTGTGACATGGATGAGCTAAAACTGGAATTAGTCACTCAAGGTCAGCAGAGATCATGAAAGAAATAATAAATCCAGACAGAATATTTGAATAAGAGGTAAGGAAAGACAACAATTAAGTCATCTCTGATTGTTTAAAGCTGTATTTTTAGTTAGGACTCTTGATTAGTACAGAGATATTAGGAAAAAAGGCTAACAAGTAACATTGTACCATTATCCTCATTTGAACCTAATTCAAAGATTTTTTTGTTTTGTTTTCATTTTCTTTTTTTAATTCTCCACTACTTTTGAAGTAGTTGGCTTGAGTCCACTGACATTCTACCAACTGAATTTAAAGGACCTTTCATCGAAAATATGTGTGGCTTTAAACACAGACTCTATAGATATTTGGACAGTTTTAAGATCTGATTTAGATAGTTTAATGTAAGATTAGGTTATGTGTGCAAAACTTGATAGACAATAAAACAGATTAAATGACAGATACATGATCAAAGATAAACTCTACATAAAACAGTGAATGTTAAAGATGTTCCAGATGATTGATCAATGTAAAGTGATGTTCTGAATATTCTAAACAATACATTGCACTTCAGCCCCTTATTGTTCAAATTGGTCAAAATATTCAAGTAAGGCATAGTGTGTACTCCAGTTGGCATCATCAATTTCCATTTTGAGCTATATTTTGCAATGAAATGTTTGGTAGAAGTTGGATATAATTTTTCCATAATAGAAATAGCAAAATATCTTCCCTGTTAGCCCATAACAAACAATATTCATATCAAAATGAACCTGTTTAATAAAATGTGTAGCTGCTTTTATACACTTTTATGGCACTTTGATCATATTTTGGCAAAATCAGCCCTGAAATAAATCTGGTATATGTCTCAACATAAAGTGTTAAAGCTGAGTAAAAAATTGCACAGATATAGTTTTCTCATGCACAATTTTTAAAGTGATGCTCAAAATTATACAGAACTATGCTGCTTAGGCATTTCTTTAATGAATCGGAGTGAATGATGGTGCTTTCTTATAAACAAACAGGCACATAGAAACAGTAAAGTGTACAGGAGGATTCAGAGAATTGCATTATGCTAATCCCGAGAAACTAATTCTTGTGATATAGTACAAGAACAGTCTATATCCCATTCACTTCAAATAAGAAAATGTACTGCAGAGGCCATTCAGAAGCTACTGTTAGTTCAAACTACATTCAGCAAATCAATGTAATCTATGTTCACTATTTTGGCAATGTGGGTTATGTGGGTGCTGTCAAGAGTTCCAAAATTCCACCAATTCATCTAGAAGAGAAGGCAATTTGTTCTTTTAAAAAATAAATGTAGAGGGGCACCTGGGTGGCTCAGTTGGTTAAGCGACTACCTTCGGCTCAGGTCATGATCCCAGAGACCGGGGATCGAGTCCCACATTGGGCTCCCTGCTCAGTGGGAAGCCTGCTTCTCCCTCTCTTGCTCCCCCTGCTTGTGTTCCCTCTCTCACTGTGTTTCTCTCTGTCAAATAAATAAAATCTTTTAAAAAAATAAGTAAATGTAGAATCAAGAGCTCATAATTGTGGTCTCATGCATAAGACCATAAATAATGGAGTATGTGTAGACATATTTAGTTGAATTTTATGTAGCTTTGTTACTGAACTTAGTTTTAAATACCAGTGTTGTATCCTATGTTTAATAAAAATACAACATATAATGGCTTAATAAATATTAATTTCAGTAAATGAATGTGTTAATTAATGAGGATTTCCTTTGAAAAAATTTGTAATGTCTGATTTTAAATATATTATGATTACATTTTTATGAAACCACTGTGATGATTTTAGGGTATAATGTATCTTAAGTAGGTGAATGTTCTATTTATTTGATAATTAAATTATGATTCTCCATTCAAAGTCTGCCAGATATGAAATTTTGTGTTTGATATAATTAATATTGTCTACATAAGATGTGTGCTGATTTAAGATAATAAAAATGTTCAAAACCTATTGTAGCAGAAAGACATGTATTTGGTTCAATTGATATCATTGTTAAGTTGTTTATCAAAAGTCATACATGTTCTTTTAAGGGGCCTTATACTAAAAATATATATAAATATAAAGAGTATTGTTTGAGGTCAAGACTTAAACATCAAATGAAATTTATGCTTGTATAATTTCTCTTGCAAATAGCTTTAAGAATTGTATTAGAAGCTAAACTTAAAACATTCTGTTGAAGTTATAGAATATTCTAATCATTTAAATGTGGGGAAATTTTACAAACATGCTTGTTTTGATCCCAATGTTTTCATTAGGGAGGCATTATGAAATAATATCTATTGTTCTATGTGACTTTATATAGGATGCTGAATAAGAATACATCCTATAGAAACAGATGCTTGTATTCCAACCCTACTCTATCTCTACATAAACATGTGACCTTCAGATAGTTATAAAGTCTAATAATACATAAGTGTATTCTTCAAAACCAGGGTAATAATAGAAACTTTCTAATAGAATTTTTAAATGTGTCATTTTCAAACAGTTAAAAAACCTGACCCTTAAAGAAATATAAAATAAACATTTGTCAAAGTTCATATTTAATTTATTATTTAATAATGGGAGCAGTAACATGCTATGAGCAGGTTAAAAAGCATTTAAGTATACAGACAGAAGTAGGCAATATAGATATGAAATTTGGTATATTGCTGGGTAAAATGCATAACTGGCTAACAGCCAACAAATCTATGTGCAGCAACTTTTAATGTTATCTTTTCTACTGGACGGAAATTATTTACATCTATAATGGGAAAAATTCCATAAGTTAACCACTGCCCCTAGAGGGTTGAAAATCACCGGAAATAAACCCAGCTCTGCACTAAAAGAATATCTAGTTATCTCTTCTACCTGTATTAAAGTTGTAGATATTTTATTTTGGTGGTTTTTCCTGGTCGATGGTGAGAATCTCCAAAGATTATTCTTGTTCACAAAAAGCTGATCTTATTAGATTGGGCCTGATTATTTGCATTGGCAAAGCAAAATGTTACTTAACTCAATAAGACTTCTGAGTTTGTTCTGTAGATCAGACTTGAATAGTTTGGCAACTAATAATGCCAAATAATTAACTTCCGTTCATAGAGTTTCACAAGGAATCATAAATTGACTCTCAAAATTATATGACTTACTCTTTATTCCTGAGGCTAAGAAGCCAATACACACTCCCCATTAGACTTCAACTGTTAAATTAATATATTTGAATAAATTTATTTTGAATTGAAATTCTCTAAGATGTATTAGGGTTCTTGGGTTACTAGATCCTGAATTTCTTACTATGAAATTTACCTGTGGATTCTAAAATTGTGAGACTAAGGCTTTATCATCCAGGTAAGAAATCAGATTTCTTGAAAGGATAGTATAGATTTTGGCTCTGAATATTAAATTGATCCTTATTTCTTGATATGGGCTTCTCAAACCTGATTAAATTAGATTTTTCTTGTAAGTAATACTCCAAGTATAACCCTGGCGGCACTAGTAATTCATCCAGTTATGCTCTGGCAAGACAGAGGACAGAGTTGTGTGCAAATAATTGATTATCATTTTAAGTAAAAAAACTCAGCAAAAAAACAAAACAAAACAGTTTTTGATTTTTGAGGGGAAAGTGAAAATCAGAAATTAACTTAGAATGGTTCATCTCAGTTTAAAAAAACACAATCTGTTAAACTGTGAGTTACACATAGTTTTAAAGAAAGAAAAAGAGCTTCTTTATATACCCATATGAAATAGAACATTAAAAATATTGCCAGCAATATTCCAGGTCTTTCCCCGGACCAAGATGGAATACAATGGATTACACTGATTCAGTATAATGCAATACAATGATTCAACTTAGTCTCTCACGTGAAACAGTGAAAAGATCAGAATTTTTCCCAAAATAGCTTTTAGAATTTGAACAACTGGCAGCTCAGGCCTGAACCCTGAGCAAGCAACAACAAACAAAATGAGCCCTGTGAATACTCTAGCTTATGCCCGATCTGACTACAGAATTAGAGGTCAGAGTGATGGGATTGCTGGCTGCAAAAGCACATGAGCCAAGGAATGGACATCGCCTTTAGAAACTGAGAAATACAAGTTAACGAAAATTTCCGTAGAGTCCCAGTAGGTAGTCATGCTGCCCTGCTGACATCTTTATTTTAACAAAGTGAGACCCAATTTGGAAGTCTGACTTCCAATATTGTAAGATAATAACTTTGGAGTGTTTAAAGTCACAGGTTTGTGATAATTTCTTACAGCAGTATTAGAAAACTAATACAAAGTTTTATAAATCATGGCAAATAATATCCACTCTTCTCATACCTTTTATAACTTGCTATACGTCCTCAAGTTTCATCTTTCCTTATACTCTTACATATTCTGAGACAATCTATATCTATACCATAGGACAAAACTATTTATCCTTGAAAATTAAAATTCTTTCTATTACCTTGCATGCATGGTTTTATTTCTTTGTCATTATTCTTCTGTGAATGCTTTAAACTACCCACATGAGTAACTTTTAATCAGAGTAGCTAACTTCTAACTCACAGAGAAGTCGGAGACAGGAAGCTCAGAACTGTGCCAAATCAAGTATTTTAGCAGGTTAGCAGAGCTTAAAAATATACTCAACACAACTTTCTACAGGCATATACCTCTTCTTTACACCTCTTTTAAAGTGGTAAAAATGAGTATGTTCATTAACAGAGACACAGTGAGAGAAGGAACACAAGTAGGGGGAGTGGAAGAGGGAGAAGCAGGCTACCCACCGAGTGAGGAACCTGATGCGGGGCTCAACCCAGGGTCCTAGGATTATGACCTGATTATGCTTGAGGACTGAGCCACCAAGGCGCTCCTAATTTGAGGTTTTAAATTACCTAAAGATCTTGGAAGTAATCTAAGCTAACAACAACAACAACAACAACAACAACAAAATACCAATGTAAAAACTTATTATAATTATTATGTTACTATGATTTATGTTAGCTTACTTGAAGAGATAACCAGTATAAAAGCTTAGGGAGTTCAGATGTAACTAAACTGACTCTTCACGTAAAGCAAACACAAATTTGTTAATGATAAATAAATAAGATATAAATATATATTTCCTTAGGAAAAATGCACATATCTATTTTAAATTTTTCAAGACACACAAAATTGTTATGCTAGTTATAAGATTTAACTATGAGCATAGATTCTGAAAATGTTTCTGAGCCAGCACTTACTCTGAAGATTGTTTTTCCTTAAAATCCTGTATATTTAAAGTATTAAGATTTCATTTTTTTTATTCTCTGAGAATTTGGGGTCATTTTATTTACTTAACCATATATTAATATCAATAAATCAATGAAAAAGAGCTCTTTTCATTTAAGAGATGTTATAGATTAGAAAACATTTCAAACTTAAACAAAAGGGAGAATCTTTACTCAGGTACAAACATGCAGACTTACAGACCCATAGAATTTTTTTGTTTGGTTTGGTTTTTGTTGTTTCAAGTTTTTATGTAAAAAATCCAGTTATTTAACATATAGAGTAAAATTATTTTCAGGAGCAGAATTTAATGATTCATCACTTACATATCACACCCAGTGCTCATCACAACCAATGCCCTCCTTAGTACCCACCACCCATTTAACTCATCCCACTGCCCTCCTCCTTTCCAGCAACCCTCAGTTTGTTCTCTATATTTAAGAGTCTGTTTTATGGTCTGCCCATCTCTTTTATTTCCCCCTTTGTTCATTCATTTTGTTTCTTAAATTCCACATATGAATGAAATCATGTGGTATTCATCAGTTCATGGACATTTGGGTTCTTTGCATAATTTGGCTATTGTTGAAAATCCTGCTATAACTATCAAGCTGTATGTATCCCTTCAAATCTGTATCTTTCTATCCGTTAGACATAAATACCTAGTAGTGCAGTCGCTGAGTTGTAGGGTAGTCTATTTTTAACTTTTAGAGGAAATCCACACTGTTTTCCAGAGTGGCTGCACCAGTTTGCATTCTCACCAACAGTGTAAGAGGGTTCCCCTTTCCCCTTATCCTCACCAACACCTGTTGTTTCCCATGTTAATTTTAACCATACTGATAGGTGTGAGGTGATATCTTGTTATAGTTTTGATTTGTAGTAATGTTGAGCATTTTTTCATATTCTAGCTCTATGTAGGTGGTAGTTTTATAGGGATTGCATTAAATGTATAGATTGCTTTGGGTAGCACAGACATGTTATAAACAATAATATTTGTTTTTCCAATCCATAAGCACGGAATCCTATTTCATTTCTTTGTATCCATTTCGATTTCTTTCATAAGTGTTCTACAGTTTTCAGAGTACAGATCTTTTACCTCTTTGGTTAAGTTTATTCCTAGGTGTCATATAGTTTTTGATGCAATTATAAATGGGGTTGATTTTATGATTTTTCTTTCTGCTGCTTGATTATTGATGTATAGAAATGTTACAGATTTTTGTCTATTAATTTTGTTCCCTGCAACTTAACTGAATTCATGTATCTGTTTTAGGAAATCCTTTTGTGGAGGTCTTTGGGTTTTCTACATAGAGTATCATGACATCTGTGAATAGTGAAAGTTTGACTTCTTCCTTGATGACTTGGATACTTTTTATTTCTTTTTGTTTTTTGATGGCTGAGGCTAGGACCTCCAATACTGTGTTAATTAACAATGGTGACAGTGGACACCCCATTGTGTTCCTGACAGTAGAAAAAACTTCTCAGCTTTTCCCAGTGGAGGATGATATTAGCTGTGGGTTTTTTGGACATGGCCTTTATGAGGTTGAGGTATGTACCCTGTGTCCCTACATTGTTGAGGGTTTTTATCAAGAATGGATGTTGTACTTTGTCAAATGCTTTTTCTGCATCTGTTGAGAGATTACACGGTTCTTATTCTTTCTTTTATAAACGTGGTGCATCATGTTGATTGATTTGCAACAATTCAATGACCTGTGCAGTGCAGGAATAAATCCTACTTGATCCATAGTGAATGACTCTTTTAATGTACTGTTAGATTTGATTTGTCAGGATTTTGTTGAGAATTTTTGCATCCATGTTCATCAGGAATATTGGCCTAGAATTCTCCTTTTATTTGGGTCTTTGGTTTTAAAATCAAGGTAATCTTGGCCTCATAGAATGAATTTGGAAGTTCTTCCATTTCTGCTTTTTGGAATACTTTGAGAAGAATAGGTATTAACTCTTCTTTAAATATTTGGTTGAGGAGCTTCCAGGTGTCTCAGTTGGTTAAATGTTCAACTTGTGATTTTGGCTCAGGTCATGATCTCCTGGGTCATGATAATGAGCCTGCCACACTTTGGGCTCCACGCTCTGTGAGGAGTCTACTTGGGATTCCCTCTTTCTCTGTGTCTCCTCTCCCTCTGTGCCTCCCCCCATACCCTCTGTCTTAAAACATAGATAGATAGATAGATAGATAGATAGATAGATAGATAGATAGATAATAGGTAGAATTTGCCTGTGAAGCCATTCAGCCCTGGACTTTTGTTTGTTGGGGGTTTTTGAATACTGATTCAATTTATTTCCTGGTTATTGTTCTGTTCAAGTTTTCTATGTATTTCTGTTTCAGTTTTGGTAGTTTATATGTCTATAAGAATTTATCCATCTCTCCCTGGTTGCCCAATTTATTGGCATATGATTTTTCATAATATTCTCTTATAACTATTTGCATGTCTGTGGTGTTGAGTGTGCTCTGTCTTCTCTTATTCATTATTTCATTTATTTGTGTCCTTTCTCTTTTCTTTTTGATATGGCTGGCTAATGGTTTATCAATTTTATTAATTCTTCCAAAGCCCAGTTCCTGATTTGATCTATCTATTCTACTGGGTTTTTTGTTTTGTTTTGTTTCAATATCATTTATTTTTGCTCTGATCTATTATTTCCCTTCTTCTGCTGACTTTAGGCTTCATTTGTTGTTCTTTTTCTGGCTCCTTTATGTTTAGGGTTAGGTTGTGGATTCGAGATTTTTCTTACTTCTTGAGATAGACACCTTTTTACTATATACTTCCTTCTTATGACCACGTTTGCATCTTAAAGATTTTGGACTGTTGTATTTTCATTATCATTTTTTCCAAGTATTTTTCTTATTTCTTCTTTAACTTCCTGCTTGACCCATTCAACCTTTAGTAAGATGTTATTTAACTTCCATGCATGTGTTGTCTATCCAATTTTTTTCTTGTGTTTGACTTCAAATTTCATAGCGTTGTGGTCTGAAAATATTCATGGTATGATCTCAATATTTTTGTACTGGTTGAGGGCTGATTTGTGACCTACTATGTGATCTCTGAGACTATCCCATGGACACTGGAAAATAATGTGTATTCTGCTGCTATCTTTGAAAATATCTGTTAAGTCCATCTTGTCGACTGTGTCATTCATAGTGATTGTTTCCTTGTTAACCTTCTGCTTAGATGATCTGTCCTTTGATGTAAGTGGGTTGCTAAGTCCCCTACTATTATTGTATTATTATCAATAAGTTCCTTTGTGTTTGTTATTAATAGTTTTATATATTTGGGTGCTCCCAAGATGGGGGCATATTTATAATTGTTAGATCTTCTTGTTGGATAGACCCCTTTTTTATGATATAGCACCCTTTTTCATCTCTTGTTACAGGCATTGTTTTAAAATTTAATTTGTCTGATGTAGGTATGGCCACTCTGGCTTTCTTTTGATACCCATTACCATGAGAAATAATTCTCCATCCCCTCACATTCAATCTGCAGGTGACAGACACAGAGAGTTTATATTTCAATTCTATAATATCATCCATAGGTCAAAAGTAAGCATAGAAACACAGTAACTGCCTACTCCAGATGCCTATTTTCTTTCCTAGTGGACATGAAATTATTCATTGATATGAGCTCATAAATAGACAAAAAAAGACAGATTGGATTCTCTATCATAAAACCAAACCCAATCATTGCTACCATCAATGAGGAATAACTTATTAACAGAGTATGAATTTAAAAAAGATGAAGAGCTCTTCCCCTAAACATTGAGAGATGACTTCTGAAAATGTTTCATTTTTCAATGTAGAGAAAACTCTACAAAATCATCTAAATCAAGAGGTTCAATTCTTAGTGTTCACTTTAAGAACACACATGAAACTTCCCAGGCCATCAAGTGTATGCATATTTGAAAATCCACCAAGTATCTGAAAGATGTTACTTTGTAGAAACAGTGTGTGTCATTCCATTGCTACGATGGTGGATTTGGTAGGTGTGCCCAGGCCAAACAGTGGGGCTGGACACAGGGTCGATGGCCCAGGAAGAGTGCTGAATTTTTACTGCACATGCTTAAAAATGCAGAGTAATGCTGAACTTAAGGGTTTAGATGTAGATTCTCTGGTCATGGAGCACATCCAGATGAACAAATTCCCCAAGATGCAGCATAGAGCTATAGGTCTCATGGTCAGATTAACCAATACATGAGATCTCCCTGCCACATTGAGATGATCCTTATTGAAAAAGAGTATATTGTTTCTAAACCAGAAGAGGAGGTTGCACAGAAGAAAAAGATATCCCAGAAAAAAACTGAATAAACAAAAATTTATGGCCCAAGTGTAAATTCTGCATAGAATAGATGCAAATAAAAATTTGGAAAAAAAAGATGAAGAATCTCAAAAGTCAGGGAGGGAAAAGGGCAAAGTTCAAATTCTATTACTTCTCCAGATACTTTCTAGAAGTAAAGATAGAGAAGGGGAGGGAAGGATGGAAGGACAGAAGGAGAAAGAGAGAGAATGGGAGGAAAGAAGGAAGGAAGGAAACACAGCTGCACTAAAGAGAACTTGGGGTGCTTGTTGGGAAACAGTTCTCCATGAGTTCTCAAAGTTCTTCAGCACAATCAATAATTTTTTTATGTACTAACAGTCCAGGATGTTTGTAGATCTAATGGCCCTGGAGGATAGGGTGTCTCTTTCACTCCAGGTCAGTTTACAGATCTGTTTGCCATGAGGATAAGGAAGATAATACCTCCCTTCTGGTCAAAATTTGCACAGGTTTCCTAGGAGCTACTGCAAAAGATTAAAGTTATCTGAAATTGTGTTTCCTTGGCTGTGATACTAAATCACTGCATGTGGAATTCACCAGAGTCTATCTCTGCATCACCTCATGGACTTGAGGGTTGCAAGGAGAACCCATGCAAACATGAAGTTGATACTGCCTATTGAGCTACAATAAAGTTCTTTGCTGTGATCCAGGAATTTCATATCTTCTACCAGTTTTAGTGAAACTGTGGCTGGTTAACTTGTTAACTTGTAGGATAAAATCTCACACCCTTCACAGTTCTTGACAAGGGAATTCTCTTTAACCATGCAGTTTCCATGTATCTTTTAGGTATATCTTCTTGGGCATCTTTATAGATGATCTCCAAAGTGGTTAAAGCATTAAGTTTCAGAAGTTTAAAATACATGACTCTTTTACCAATATAAAACAAACACGTATTAAAGATTTCCTTTAATTCATTAATAACATAATGGGTAAATTACTATGACTCCTTTAAAGAACATATCAGAAGCTAGGTTACTTATAGAAGAATAAGATTGCTGGGTTGGATTAAAAAGCTTGTTAATGTTGACTTGGAATAGAAATCATAGTGTTTGGCCCTTTACCACAACATGGTTAAGATAAGCTCTGGCACTAGAAATTTAAAATAGTCCAATAAATAGAAAGTCTAATCTACCACTGTACTGAAAAATAATTTAGTCATTTTTTGCCTATTTTTAGTTTTCAGATGATGTTTCTCACTTACAGTTAAGAAGATTCCACAGGTTAATATATTTAAAGTTCTTTGAACAATTCTTGGCATGTAATCAAATGCTATATATGTGCTAGTTATCATTTTGTTTATATATATATATATATATATATATTTTGAAAACCAAGTATAAAATATTTTTCTGTTCTTTTAGGTAGAAAATAGCTAAAACTGAATTTAAGCTTATCAATTATCAACTTATAGGTAGTTAGTGATAATACTTCCCCTCCACTAAAAACAGTAATGATGCAATGCTATCAAAATCTTAAGCCTGTGTCTTAATCATTTTCCCCTTTTATTTTACCATTCTAACACTGGGTGTTAGGAGTACTGTCCAAATTCTGTTATAACAGAATTACTCATCAAGTCTTTTCTGAATCATAGTCCCCTGATTCCATTGTATATAATGAATTAACTTATATATATCTAGAAGATACTCACTGTATATCACTTTTGGAGAATTGAAAGGATGGTTGCTAAAACCATTCTCCATAGTTCTTCATTCTCTTGAGGAAATTTGATTGGGAAAGCTTCAAGCTAGCCCAGAAAGGGCAACATCAACACCTGGGAGCTTGTTAGAAATGCAGAATCTCAGGCTCTACTTCACAGCTATGGAGTCAGAACCAGAATTTTAGTGAGCTACATCTATAGGTAGAGACTAGACTAGAGGATAAATCTTCATCTGAAACGCAGTTTATGTGAAGCCTCTGAAGCCTGATGACTTTGGTTTAAAAGCTGGTTCCCTCCATTTAATAATTTTGTGACTTCTCAAGATAAATAACCCTTTTCCACTTGAATTGCATATTTATATAAGGATATTATCAGATTCATAGCTTTGTAGAATGGAGTTCCACATATGTAAATGATAAGTTCTCAATAAATGAGAGCTATTGTGATTTATATCCATGTCTTAGAGAGGCTTTTTATGTTTCTACCCAGATATGACTGTTGGATGTATCTTAATTTCCATCCCCTGTGCGACCTTATCATTTTACATTAATACTGTACTGTTTTACATTAATTCTGCATGACTTTCTATGTGAATTGAATAAAGAATGTCATAAGCACTGTGAAAAAAATATTGTATATCACTTAAATATTGCAGCATTCAAGGATTTTAAGATTACATTCATCATTAGATAAATTATATTTATTTTCATTCTAAAACATGACCTTCATAAAAAAAAAGCATGGCCTTATGGATTTTTAGTCTCTATAGTATTAGATTTGTTTGAATTAATAAGTATAGGGGCGACTGGGTGGCTCAGTTGGTTAAGCGACTGCCTTCCCAGATCGAGTCCCACATCGGGCTCCCTGCTGGGCGGGAGGCCTGCTTCTTCCTCTCTCACTCCCCCTGCCTGTGTTCCCTCTCTGGCTGTGTTTCTCTGTCAAATAAATAAAATCTTAAAAAAATAATAATAATTTGAATTAATAAGTATATGTACACCTTGCCACATCACTCATCATCCTGAAATAAGGTAATTAGCAAAATATTTAATCATCTTATCTGTGAAAGAGGAGGAATTGGAGCTTCAAAAACCTAGTCCTAGGGAAAGAATAATTGTAACATAGGAAATATTAAAGTAACCTTAGGTAAGAGTTATTCTGAGGTGGGTGTGCCGGGGTGGCTCAGTTGGTTAAGCGACTGCCTTCAGCTCAGGTCATGATCCTGGAGACCCGGGATCCAGTCCCACATCAGGTCCTGCTGGGGGGGGGAGGGGGAAGCCTGCTTCTCCCTCTCTCAGTCCCTCTGCTTGTGTTCCCTCTCTCGCTGTGTTTCTCTCTGTCAAATAAATAAAATCTTTAAAAAAAAAAAAGAGTTATCCTGAGGTGAAGAAAGCTTTAAAATCATCTAACAACATTTTGGCATTATTACTATAGAAATGCCATGAGCAGGGAGGCGGATGGGGGGCTCGATCCTAGGGATGGGGGGCTTGATCCTAGGTCTCTAAGATCATGACCTGAGCTGAAGGCAGTTGCTTAACCAACTGAGCCACCCAGGAGCCACCAAGAAAAGTTTTTCTAAGAAGACTCTTATTCTTGAAGAATTAAGCAGAAAACCACTTCCTACTACGGAAAGAATTCCTCCATCTTTGTTTCCATGGTACTATGCTCACGTGAATTTTTCTCAATGTTCTTTTGCCATCTTTTGCTAAATCATACATTGTTTTTCTATTTTTCTTAAAATCTTAAAATATTTGCAAACAGAAAAACTGAATACAGATGTATTTAAAATATAAAGTAATAATATCCTGTTCCTATTCTCCCTACTCCCTCCTCTCTTCCTTGTTAACTATTTTAAATCATTTATAAATTGTTCACTAGTTTCACCACCAGTTTAAATAACAAAGCTTATGTCCTGTAAATTGATATGTCTATTATTGACCTTTAGGTCTATTTTAACTTCACTATATATGTAACTCTCCTGTTTTGTATGTTATCGCATATGTCCTCTTACTGTTTTCAAGTCCCAAAGAAGTAGAAAAGTATGTCCCTTTTTTTTTACTGCTGTATTCTCAGTGGTAGAATAGTGCTTTCCACTTTGCTTTTGTTGAGTTAATAAATAATGAGTAAATAGATCAAAATTTCTCTCAGATCAATCCTCACACTTTTTACCCTCCAACTTTTGATAGTGTATTTTTCTTATTCTTCCTTAATTAAATTTTCAATTTAATAATATACCTAAATCGAGTACTTTACTTTATGAACTTGAAATTCTTGGCCTTCTAATGAAAAAGTGTCTCAAGTTTTTCTCCATTCACTCATCTCTACTGTAGATTATGCTTCCTAAACAATACCATTTATATTAACAGTCTTCACTTTGATAGTTTCAGAATTTATATCATTATTTTAGATATAATCTGAGTTACACAGTAATAATTCCATTTGGTTATCTAAAAGTAAATGCAAGAGTAAAAAAAATTATTACAAATGAGGTCTCATGAGTTGGAGTAATTGCTAAGATGTTGATCCCTTATACTTACTACTTTATTTAAAATTCTGCTCTACTTCTCTTTTTTATTACAGTTGCAAACACTTCGAGGCTATCACTGTATTTTACCTATATTAATTCAAGAGGCTACTGATTTATAGATCCTATACCATGCTCTCTGTATTCTGACCTATCCTAAACCCTACTACCAAATTGTTGCATTGATTTTCACAATTCTTCTATTTGTCTTTAGTTAAGAACTCTAGGTATGTTCCATATGTCCAAACTCTTGTTCTTATTTAATATACCAGTGCTCTCATATACACACTATAAGTTCTAAAAGATTGAAACTCTATAGTATTCCAAAACATACCACCATGTACCATGCTTCAATGACGGTATTACTTCCAAGTATTTTGTCAGACTTCCATGGCAACAAAACTTAAGGAAATTCCTTCATGGAAAATCCATACATTTTAGAGCACTAGAGATTTACCTTACATATGTAAGTCATAATCTACCTTGAAATGATTTTTTATATACAAAATGAGCTAGAATTCTTTTTTTTCAATTAATGGATAATTATTGTCTGAAACTATGTGCAAATTAACAATTTTACCTGCTATAGGTAAACACATGACTATGCATGCACACACATACACACACACACACACACACATGACACCATTTACCCACAAAGCATCTTAGCAGTGTGTTTCCACATAGAGTGAAGTGATAAGGTTTAGATATACCTATATATATAGTGGAATTTGTAGCACAGGAGAAGAACCCTAAAATTGTGAGGTTCATATCTTATATAAAGCATCTATCAGATCTGTACCTTTGCCTCTCTGAAAGGAAAAACAGAAAATTTTGCTCTCTAAAATAGACAAATCATTCTTGGATAGGAGAAAGTATTTCTGGGTCCATTACCTTTGGAAATTATGCCAATAGATTAAGGAGAGATGAATCTTTAAATCTCTCCCAAGCCGTTCATTATCTCTAAATTCCAAGTAATGCTTGTCATTCAATATTAGACAATGCTAAAATATGAAAATATTCATGAATCATTGCTTCCCAACAGTAATTTTTCTCAATATCAATTAGTCAATAGTCATTCTTTCCCCAGTGTTCTGCAAAACAAATTGGTAGCATATTTCTACAAAAGCATGGCTCTGTTTTTGGATTCTGTAGTCTATTCTTCAATTGTTTTATTTATATTTTTACATTAATTATTTAATGTCACATTGTTCACATTAATCCTGTAGAATTTATAAAATCTTTATGACAAATTATATTACCTGATAGGGCAAGTTCCTTGCTCCTTCTTTTTTTAATTATTTTTTCCTAGGATTCTCCTAATTATTTTGATCCCTTATACCATGAATAATTCCTGGGGGAATTTAATAAAATTGAATTGAATCTATAAATATGTATTATAAGAACTAATGTTTTATAATGTTTAATAACCTTATTTATAAACATCACATCTTTTTAATGGTTTTCTTTAATATTAAAATATAAATTAATTCGTAAGTTAAACAACATAATTCTCTATTTTAAAGTGTATAAAAATTGAAGCTTATTCATTCAATGCAACCTATATGACAGTGAAAAATAATAAATTACAATTGCCCATATTAACAAAGATTAATCTTAACAATTCATATTGGACAAGAAAGACAAATTTCTGAGCATAATAAAATTTTAGTATGATATGTCTCATGCCACGTTGGGAATGAATTTGGTAAATTTGTCAATCCTGGTTTCAGGTTAGTTGTTGACCTAGTATCTTTTTTAAGTAATCCTCAAGTAAGAGGACTTAACACCATACTTCATCCTAGACTCATCTGGCAGTTGATTGGGATCATCTGTATTAACTTGGTGCCTTTCTCCATAAGAGAAACAACCTTTTCATATCTTCATGGTATGAAGTAGTCTTGTAATATGGAACAAGATGCCCACTGAAATTAAACTTCTGCCTTCCCACAGAAACTGGGATCTTCCTTGATGTTTGCGTTTCAATTAGATGACTCCCAGATTCTTGAGAAAGACATTGCTGGGACATAAAAATGACCAAGGCCAACTAAAATAGGACCTCTCTAGTCTTCAAAAGAAAGTACATACATTTAAAAAAGATGGGAAAGTGCTTACAATTCCATGTTGTCTAGGGAAATTGCTCAAAGAAAAAGGAGGAGAGGGAAATTTCTCCCTTCTTTTCTTTTTTTTCTTCCTTTATTTTCAATAGATAGTATTGCATCCCTTGTTTTTTTTTTTTTTAAGATTTTATTTATTTGACAGATAGAAACACAGCCAGAGAGGGAACACAAGCAGGGGCAGTGAGAGAGGGAGAAGCAGGCTTCCCACCGAGCAGGGAGCCTGATGTGGGGCTCAATTTCAGGTCTTTGGGATCATGACCTGAGCCTAAGGCAGTTGCTTAACCAACTGAGCCACCCAGGTGCCCCACATCCCTTATTTTTAATTTGTATTTGTCCTTTCAGTTGGTAGATAAAATATAAGAAGCTCATTTAAATTTGAATTTTACATAAATATTCTTAGTATTTTTTAGTATTTAAGCATTGTATTTCAAAGTACATGTAGAACAAATTTCATAAATCTGTCAATCCTCACTCCAGAATAATTGTTGACATAATATAGAGGGGGAAATTCCTACCAACACAGTAGTCCAAGCTCACTCTATCACGCAGTAGTCACTCTATCAGTCACATCTAGAAAGTATGGGGTTTCAGACAAAAAGAACAGAGATGGCTTTTTCCCATTGGAGCTTCATTTGTGAAAGCTCTGATACATAATAATTCTTAAAAGGAGGAGGATAAAGGCACATAAGATCTGGATGTCTCCAAGATGTTCCACATGAAGAACTTTATGCAAATGATAAATAAATATAAAAATCTTCTTAGATGGAGATCTTAATAAGTTAAGAGTGGGCCTTTATCCCAACAACAACAACAACAACAATAACAACAACAAAAGGCACTTAAATTAATCAATTAGTACAAAATAATTTTTAATGTACATGCCTATACATGTTGCAGCTATTCAAATCCAACTAGAATACTTGAAGATCATTATCTCTGTGAAGATGAAAGAATGATAAATTACTAACAGTCCATCCCAGGATAAACACAGTTTACACTTGTGCTTTAATGTGCTGTGAAGGTTGCTGTTTGCAGACCCTAATCACTTAAACTCACAATTATTCTTAAGACTTTGCTCAGAAACACTTAATGTATTTGTAAGTATAATGCTTTACCTCAAGAGACTTAGCAATTGCTATTATTTTTTAAAGTTAAAATGTCCTGTAGCTCACACCCATCTTATGAGTATTCAGTATAAAGTCTTGTAAATAGTTCTCTTGTATAGTCTTCTCTGTAATCTTGTTTCTTAGATTCATATTATTTAGTTGCTGAGAAAATTGAGTGTTGACACTTTTGAGATTTGCATGCACTTTTATTTTAAAAAAAGTATTATCATACACTTTGTTGATTAACAAATAAAAACTCAGTGCTGTCTTATTCTCAATAGGCCATAAAAAGTAAATTATGGGTCCATCATTGCATCTCCCAAAGGAAAAATTCAGAAATCTCAGTAGGATAGTTGTTGAATTAAACTGCCATTTAAAAGAAAAAAAAATTGTATATAAACCATCAAATCATATTTCTCAGTTAATCTTATGCACATCTAAATCTGGTCATGAATGCTACAGTTGGTCAGAATGTTTCCATGCCTCAACAACCTACCTATTAAATTGATTGATCACTTAAACTATCTCCTGCTTCCTTTGAACTCCCATCATTTGCTATAGCATCTGATGACTGACATCACCAGCAGGGGTATATCATCTAAACAGAGCTCTAGCATAGAGAAACAGGGAAAAGAAACAAAAACGTGTCTGTCAAATATACATGATAAAAAAAAAGATATTTTACAGGCATATTATCACTGTCAGCTAAATGAAGAGGTAAGTGAAATAAATGGAATCTGAAATTAGACATGAAGAAAGATTCTACAACTTAAAGTTTCAAAGACAGAACAATACTGAGGGTAAAATTATTTATGAATGCCACATTGCTTTACAGTCCAAAACCTAGAAACAATTTTCAGATAATTTGTATCTTTATTCTTCTATAATATTTATGCAGTTTAGAAGCTGAGTGGTTTGTTGTTTGTGATTTAATTTTTGCTTTTTTTTTTTTCCTCTGAATGTAAAACAACAAGTAAAGCTGCCAAAAGATCAGAGTATTTTGGATCAGCATATCTGAACATGCCTATCAATCAGTCATGTTTTCTTATCAATTACACCAATTGTTTTCCACTGTATATTAATGGAAATAGATTACATCATCTGTATTTCTCTGAACAGAATACACTTAAAGAGTAGTTTAAAATGTAGTTTATAGCTTAATGCCCTCTATAGCAATGATCTGAGATAGCATCCTACTGCTATTTTTAATTGCAATTCTGTCAGGGAAAGATTAAGCATCATTATCAAAGTTACAGAAAATAAGTCAGTTTCTTATCCATGAGTCCTTACACAATGATGCCATTTATGGTTCCTACTATCTTGTCCTAAAATTCTATCTCAGCCCTTTTTGAAGAGCCCTATGCCCAAAGATCTCAATTAAAAAAGAAAAAGTCTAAAGAAAATATTGTACTTAAATCATTTTATAGAAAAAAAATAGTTCCATATTCTCTATCTCTGTGTTAATTCATGAAATCCTATGCCTGAGAGCCATTGTTTCCATTTTGCATTGGAGTGACAAGCACTATGACCTAACAGGTCTTTTGCCCCTCCAATTTCTAAGATTAAGCTGAATTGTAATGACAAGTTATTTGTGCAGAAACACTTAGACTAATGAAAGAAGCTTGTATTAAACCTTGGATTTTTCAAAGTGCAATTCCTAAGGGAGTTGTTGCCAACCTTTTATCCCAAGTACCTTCTCTCTGACTAACTCTTATGGCTACTCAGCTTTTCTTGTGTCAAATGCATGAGTTTCCTCCACTTCTCTGCCCTTCAGGAGTCCTCATCACATTGATTGTGGTGAGTTATTTGAAATGCCCTGCTCAGAAAACTTGCCTTCTCTCTTCTGTTGTTTTCATGTTAAATCCTAACCCTGGTTCAGAAAATTTTTAAGTAATATGATTAAAACCCAGTGAAACTAAACACAAGGGAGAGAAACAGAATATAAAAGATGTCAGATAACCTAAAGGAGATCAGTTTCAATCTGTTTTTAGGCTTGTTAATAATGTGGGGCCTGCCTTCTCCCACATGAATGTACATCTGGGATTTGTAGCACTAGGCCAGTGGGAATATTTCTGTTTGATATGTTTTGTCTTTGGGCACCTTGGTCCCATGTTTGGAATACCTCAAGATGTAAGTAGCTGCCATATTACTTCCTTCAGTTCCCTTCAGTTTTCCTGGACCTCCTGGAATACTTGTTCTTTATTTGAATCTTCTTGAAGTACTATGCTATCCTGTGGAGTGAAAAATCCTTGCTAAAAAACAAAATTCAACTGGGTAAATTTTAAAGATCTTATTGGTTTTATGCAATGATTCATAAGTCAGGCAGCATCCCATCGAGCAGATAGAAAGGTGTTGGGGGCACACCCCAAAGATGGCGCCGAGCACATGAAACAGCTCCAGGAAGTGCCCGCCCTGAAGACACGTGACCGCATGCCTTATGCATGGGTCCGTGCTCAGTGCGTGATCACCAGATACCACCAATGCCTGCTGGCCGTGCAGTCCACGCCCCGCATGATCTCCTCTCTGATTGGCTATGATACTGTATAAAAGGGGGCTAGAAAGCTTCCCCAGGGGAGAGAGGAGGAAAGAAGAGGGGAGAGGAGGGAGGAGGAAGGGGAAGAACTGGAGAATAAACGAGAGCTTCAACGTCGACCCATGTGTTGCATCTTCTCTGCTGGCAGGGAACACGACAAGTAATGCCAAAACCCGGGAACGAATTAAAGGCCTTACGTGAGTACACTATAATCACTTCCTACAGGAAGATGCTGGCTGTATATCGACTACAAAGGGCTCGTCGGTAGGACGACTACAAAAGGGAAAAAACTTTGTCTTTCTGGCAACTACAAAGGGTTAGCAGACAAAGGTAAAGAAAGCGTAAGTTCGCCAGAGGGCGACCACAAAGGTAAAGGAGAGCTTGCTTTATAGCAACCACAAAGGGACAGCAGCTGCCCGTTCGTGGGCCGTGACTACAAAGGAGAAAGTGAAACCATGGGATCAGAAATTTCTAGACTCTGTATGGAGAGCCCCCTGCGGACGCTTTTGAAAGCTAACGGGACCCCCCCTAAAGCCAATCCCTAACAGGTTTATGTATAACCTCTAACTTGTATTCTAATCTCTCTTGAGCAGCGAACCTCTCCCGGCAGCTGTCCCAGATGCTCAACGGTACCTGGACCGCAAAATTCCACAATCTGACAACTTCCCTCCATTTGGAGATACTTCAACTTAATGCCACAAGAGTCAATCCCCTCACTGTGTCCCAGTTTCTACAGACCATGCAAGCAATGGTGTCCTTTGGAAAGTCCTGGTTTGGGACCATAGCGCTTGGCTGTATTGTGCTTTTCACCCTCGTCCTGGTGGTTCACTGGGTACGGGCCCTCCAACACACAATGTCTAGGGACCGAGAGGCCGTGCATCAGGCGTTGCTCACTACAGAGCATGGAGGCTCACCCCAGGTATGGCTTAGCATGCTGGACCGGTAGTCAATGACGGGTAACGAGGATGATAACCATGTGCCAACCTAAGACAGGAGCTGCAGCACGCTCTGCAGTCTTCAATGATGGGTAAGGACACGAGTTGATCATCCCGGCCTAAGACAGGCACGGTCCCCTGTCCATACAAATAAATAAAAAAGGGGGAGCTGTCGGGGGCACACCCCAAAGATGGCGCCGAGCACATGAAACAGCTCCAGGAAGTGCCCTCCCTGAAGACATGTGACCGCATGCCTTATACATGGGTCTGTGCTCAGTGCGTGATCACCAGATGCCACCAATGCCTGCTGGCTGTGCAGTCCACGCCCCGCGTGATCTCCTCTCTGATTGGCTATGATACTGTATAAAAGGGGGCTAGAAAGCTTCCCCAGGGGAGAGAGGAGGAGAGAAGAGGGGAGAGGAGGGAGGAGGAAGGGGAAGAACCGGAGAATAAACGAGAGCTTCAACGTCGACCCTTGTGTTGCGTCTTCTCTGCTGGCAGGGAACGCGACAGAAAGGAGCTCCAAAGAACTGTACAAAATGAAAGGCTTTTATAGGCAGAAGGAGGGTGTGACAAAGAAGTTATCAAGAAAGTAAATTTTCAGGCAGAGTTACCTTTCTTTGGGAGATGGCAAGTGTCTTATCAGTCACGTTATCTCCCTCATGCTGACCAGGAAATTCTAGACTGACTAGTTAAGATTAGATTTCTAGTAGAGGCTGACACTGAAATTTGGTTTCGTAATAAATCTCAGTTTGGTGATGTGGGCTTAGTACTGGTGACTCTGTTTTGAACTTGTCTCTTCTTTTGAAAACATCCCCTATCATATTTAGAATATAATTCTATCATATTTAGAAAATAATTCTCAATTAAACTACTGAAAGCTTGTAAATCTTTTTTGATTAAATCATTTGCATTTTTTACCCTACACTTATTCTGATTTCTTCTGTGGAAGATCAGTCACAAAATTAATCTGCCTGTGAACAAAAAACATTTTCCACATTTTTTTCTCCCACCTCCTTAACATCAAATGTGTAATTCTTCCTCAATCTTAAGAAAATTATCTTCCTTCTCACGTATTCAATTTAAAAACAAAAATTATTAACACATTATAAATATGAAGGCTATGCCATCAAAGAAGTAATTGTTAGCAGAGGAAATGGATAAAGTCTTACAAAGAAGATATTAGGTCACACAGTTAAACAATTTGTAAGTATATCTGAATGAAGTATATTGCTTTGGATCACATTAAGCAGGGTTGAATTATGAAAGATGCCCAATGATCTAATCAAACACGTTTTTCTTTATTTTAAATTGTGTTTATTTAATTTTGCGTTGTTCATATTGGATGGGTCCTGGGAGCACTGAATGATAGCAAACTCCATAAATCACGCCTAGTCAAAAACTACTAATCCAAGATCCTACAGAATAAGTCTCAAAGAAACAGAATTGAAGATATAACTTGAAGAACTCTGTTCTTATTTATTTGAAAGTAGTTCAAATATGCTTACTAAAGAAAAGTAACTTAAACAAGTCAAATTACATGTAGGATTCCCTGTGCACAGCAGAAAAGGACATTATGAAAGATATTGACTAAAAATGCTTTACCAACTTTGAAAAAAACTTGACTCAAAGATAGTATTTATTCGATTACGGTTGATAGTTTTGCATTTTATTATATTATTTACTTATTTAAAAAATTATTTGTGTTTTATAAGTTGGTAATTCATTATAGAATTGGTCCTGTAACAGAGTACCAAATATAACCATGAATGTCTGAGATAAGCAAAGACATTTTTTTTAAAGTTGATAAAGTACTATTAACAATTTCCTATAGTGCTTCACCCTAGATGCCTTACACATTATTTAATAATTAAAATACTAGTTCTTTGATTTCTGGAAATGTCTATTTGGTAGCTTTTCTTCTACATTGATTAGGAATCATTTACTGCTAATTTAATTTGAAAATAAATTCTTATATATGTCATGCAATAATTTCTGAGGACAGAATCCATAAAAATTAATTAAATTAATTAATAAAAATTAAGAGAGAAAAACACTACACCTTTTGGGCCTACTAGAAATGCTTCTCAACTTTGCTACTACAAAGAAAATTGCAACTCATACTCAATAAATAGTCTGGAAGTCTCCTTTTACTGTAACAGATGGCACTCAATTTGATCATTTTTTTTTCAATTTGATCATTTCTAAGCAAGATATCAATTTGTCTCCCAGAATGCTGACAACATGGAAAGCATATAAGGGAAAACATCTATGAATTGAATGTACAATATGAAGTGGAATGAAAGTACTTGAAGGTGTTCATCTGGAACTATCACCTGACCCAGCAGAAGCACTGTTTTGAGATTTTCCTGAGCTTCCTTATCACTATGAATTGATATTTAGGAGTATGTATAAGCAGAGTGGGCCATACTTATAGGCTTGAAAGCAAAGAGCCAGACATGCCTAAGGTTTATGGAGCTCCTATAGCTAACTATGCAATCTTCTATTAATTGGTCAAAGTCTGGGTTAAGTACTCACTTTTACCAACATGACCAAACCCCCAAAAACAAGGAAATAAAGAATTACTTGGCTTGACTAAAGGAAAAAATACTCTGTGCACACAAGTCAACTTTTATTTCTCTGTCCCATACACAGTGTTAACGGAGCTTAATTCTACCCATGATAAAACTAGGCAGAATATCTTGACGTGACCCTCACATTCACCTTATTAACATTTCAAGAATAGACTACCAATGGATTAACACTTTTAAATCTTCGCTTTTATTTTGATTTAGTCTTATCTCTCCTCTTGACCTAAAATATTCCCTTTATTAAATATAATATGTATATAGAAGAATATATTACAAATATTTGAGCTGCTGTGAATGGTCAGTTCAGATACATCTATCTCTATCCATATCTCTATCTATCATCTATCTATCTGGATTTTTTGTAAGATGATTTTGTTTCCTTTGAATACCTTAATAGCCAATCTGGAAATATCTCTACTCTAAGCTACTTTACTTATGTCTATATTTTAGTAAGTTCAGAATATATCATTGTGTTATTTTGCTGAGCTAGGAGCTCAGGTGGCATGACAACAGCAATGGAGAATAGAAAGAGACAATGAGGATGCTTAATTGAAGCACTTGTTCATTTTCTTCTTAACTTGCCTATTGATTTAAAACTAAAGAATTAAAGTAACAAAGTCATATCTCAATGAAAAACACAAGTTATTAAATAAAGGATGCCAAAAAGACATGAGAATCAATTTATTGCACACTATCTCGTTTTTTTGAATATCCATCATTTGAAGACAAATATAGTATAACTGTAACTAATCGCCCACACATCAGTTTTGTTTTCCCTTAGTTCAGTAATATACGGAGAAATGTAAATACAAAAATCACCCTGAAAATAAATTAACTTTTATAAGAATAGTGCTTTAAAATTCTCATCTTCATTCCATGGATAGGGTAAAATTTAACCTTAAGTGATTACATTTTATTTGGATCATGACACTCTATTATATGAATTTACTCCTCTAATCTGTCAAAATCATTGCTCTGAATTAGAAAATATTCATATTAATACAATTGCCTTGGGCTTTTGTGCAACAATATATAGTTTTTCTGAATAGACAGTAGTTTATTAAGTTGGGTAATATATTATCAAATATAGAACATGACATATATCATTAATAATATAATATCCTAAGAGTACCTAATTAGTTCACAGGCATAATATTATTATTTTTATGAATATAGTTATGATAAACATATCACTTTAGCATCTTAAGATTATTTATATTTTTATTTCCTCCTATCATTATAAATCAATATTAATTAACAAACTGAAGTAGATTCATGAACTGGTTATGTTAAAGAATTAAAGTTACTCTGATTACTTAAGAAACAGATTCCTTGGGCTTCTTGGTGGCTCAGAAAGTTGGGCCTCTGCCTTTGGTTCAGGTCATGATCTCAGGGTCCTGGAATTGAGTCCTGCATCAGGCTCTCTGCTCAGTGGGGAGCCTGCTTCCCCGCCCCCCGCCTATTTGTGATCTCTCTCTCTGTCAAATAAATAAATAAAATCTTAAAAAAAAAAAAAGAAACAGATTCCTTATTTATTTTTTAAGATTATTCTTCTTCTGGTGCCTGGGTGGCTCCTGGGTTAAGTAAATGCCTTCAGCTGAGGGCATGATCCCGTACTTCCGGGATCGAGCCCTGCATCAGGCTCCCTGCTTGTCAGGAAGCCTGCCTCTCCCTCTCTCACTCCCTCTGCTTGTGTTCCCTTTCTGGCTGTGTTTCTCTCTATCAAATAAATAAATTTTTTTAAAAAAAGATTATTTTTCTTGCTATTGTTATATAAAATTACTTACCAATCTACAGTATGATTAAGAACATGAGTTAATTATTTTTAAAATTAAAGATTTTCTGATTATTTGTGATACAATACGAATTGGGTTTTTTATTTATACCTTTTAAAGTTATAGTTATATAAACCTAGGAATGTTCATATTATCCTTCTTTTAGTCACGACAAATATAATAATATAGTGCATGTTGAACATATAATCTCTAATACTGACACATTGCAAAGTTCTATATGAACCTAAAAATTTACTAATGGAAACACTCTACTCATTGCTTCATTGAATAACCAAGGGTCATATATAATGCAATAGTGCAGTTGCTAAGAGCAAGATTAATCAAATTAAAGTTTAAGAATATTGACTGTCAATTTGTTTTAACACTTTTATTATAGAACAGGTCTTCAATTTGGTAACTGTACTTTAAAATGAAAACAAACTGATGCCTTGCTGTATGTTTAAATTAAGCTTGCTATTTTGGCCTTGACACATTCAAAATAAGAACATTATTTAACACAAACACAACTTGTCTGCATATCAGCTAGAGCTACTTGAGCTTGGTGTCCTCTGTAGACATTGAACACAATTACTTGATGAGTAGAAAGGTGGTTGTTTTTCATTGACTTGAAAGGTCATATGCAATAATTAAAATTTCGTTCAAAAAACTAACTTCGCCCTTTTGAACCCGCCCTGAGAAAATGATGACTAAAGCAGTCTTCAATGAATTTGCATTTGGACACCCTCAGCTAGACCTTAGGAAAAGTTCCTCTGTTCCTTTGTATTTAACAAGCATTTGACAGTTGAACTGAAGATACTTTTCTATTAAACAAGTCTTTTTTTTTTCACATTTGCAGAAGATGATGAATGCAAAGCAGAAGTAATAATATTGTTTTGGGTTTTTTTTTTTGTTTTTTTTTTTTTTGCCTTTTGGCTAAGATCAAGTGCAAGGCAAAAGTAATAAATATCGCTTGCTAAATTTCAAATCTTTTGCTAGAATTTACCTGATTTTTCTGTTTTAATAGAAATATAAAAGATAAGTCAGACTGTTCCACACTACACTACCACCACCATTGCCATTTGTATATTAGTGAATCGAACATAGCATTTTGTTTCTAGGTTTTGAAACCTGAGAGTAATAATGTATAATTTAAAATTATTTAATTGAGAATTTTTTTGCTAAATAATTTTTAAATAGTCTATGTGAAGTTCTTTCTATTCATGGGGACTTTAAAAATAGTCAGTAAAATTAACTGTTAGTTCACTGTGGTCATTATCATTGATAGTTTAGAACAAACACCACAGGGAGCATTTCAGATTGTGGAAAGAATCAGAATGAACTACTATACAATCACAAAATCAGAAAGGTCTCTACATCTTTAGGTAACTCCAAAAAATTAAATATTTCTGAACCTGTCATGTACGGCAAGAGTTCCCTGAATGCCTAATGATCTGATAATACCAAAAGCTTCCAAGGCTGGAAAGTTACTATTTAGAGTGCCTGCCCTATGATAACAGGGAGTTGCTCCTTGTTGTCAGATTAATTTTTATCAGAAAAACTACTTTGGCTATCCTCTCTGCACTAGGAGACACTCTCCTGCCACAGCTCCTCATCCCCTGAAAATATACTCCTGTGCAAAGTTCTTCTCAACCCCCTTACCTGGTCAGGAGCACCTCTTAACAGCTGAGCCGATCACTGCAGTGGTACTAAAGCCACCAGAGACCCTGACAGATGAGATGTTTAACAGCTTGACAGCCCCATCTCCCCTAACCTCACCTACGCCTAGATGCAGTTTCTGAACTAGTGCCATTTCAAGGGACACTGACACAGCAGCCATGTTTTGGGGGCTGAGGCTGACATGTCAGGGGTGGTTGACTCTGGGCCTGGAATTGGAACTAAGTTTGGGAGCCTCATCATTAGTTGCCAGGAGCACTTCTGTGAAGCAATGCTCTTCTCCTAAGCCATTCTTTACCCTCTCAGAGGTCATGGTGCTATTTTGCCTGATGATGACCTTTCTCATCCTGTTCACCATGTGAAGGAGCTATCTCCACCTCCGATGCCTTTCTCCCATGTCTCATTTTCTCTGTATGCATGTTCCTTTTTTCTAAACCTCCTCAAGGAGCCTGGGGAAAGTGGTTGGCTCAATTTGACAAGAGGAAGACAAATAATACTGCATCAATAAGAAAAAGAAGAGAAGAACTCCTTTGATCTTTTGGACACATAGAAGTTATAAAGCAAACCATAGGAGGTCCTTAACAATAGAGAACAAATGGAGGGTTGATGGAGGGAAGTAGGTGAGGGATGGGCTAAATGAGTGATGGGCATTAAGGAGGCCACTTGTGTTGAGCACCGGGTTTTGTATGTAATTGGTGAATCACTAAATTCTACCCTTAAACCAGTTTTACCATATATGTTAGCTAAACTTAATTTAAATAAAAACTTAAAGTAAAAAAAAAATAAGAAGTTATGAACTCTAAAAGCTGAACTCAAAAAGAAGACAAAACTTATTAGGAAGTTCTATTATTTCTTATTAAAGTCATCTTAGTTTTTCACCAGTAATAAGATTCCAGGAGGGTCCATACAATGTAACTGTTTTAAAAATGAAATTTAGGAACTATGTGCTCATCAGTAAATGGACAGAGAAGCAGAAAAAAATTATGGACTTCTTTTTTTAGCATGGGTTCCCACTGACAGGTGGGTCATGCAATAGTGCAAAACCCAAGAACAGTGAATACAGAGATTATACCAGATAGGTCAGATTCCGTTTATCTTGCTTTTCCTTCTTTCTGTAGTGAGTCTTTCTCTGACCTCTTTCCTTTCAAATACCTGATAAACCTCCTAATCCTTTACATTTAAAGTTAAGTATATGTTCCTATTAAAACGTTTCCAGGGATGCCTGGGTGGCTCAGTTGGTTAAGCGACTGCCTTCGGCTCTGGTCATGATCCTGGAGACCCGGGATCGAGTCCCACATCGGGCTCCCTGCTCAGCGGGAAACCTGCTTCTCCCTCTCTCACTACCCCCTGCTTGTGTTCCCTCTCTGGCTCTGTTTATCTCTGTCAAATAAATAAAATCTTAAAAAAAAAAAAAGTTTCCAGATGCCCCCAGAAGTTTTAATGCTGTTTTGAATACTGCATGAAAGCTATGATGATTTATTTTTCACTTTGAGTTCTGCAGGGTTAGATGCACACTCTCACACAAACACACTCAACTTTGTAATACAGGGGACAAAATGGATGGATGGATGTGGAGGTGAGAGTCAGTAGAGACTGCCTGATGCCCTTCCTTTATGGACGCTCAGTATCCATGTAAACCCCTCTATCCATGTATAAACTCCCATATAACTACTATATCAACAGCATCATGCTTATGCCTCAAGGATGCAACTATCCACATAAAAATGAAGACTTGCTCATCTTCCCTGAAAGAGACAATAAGATCGGATCAGTTATTATATTTTTCCTGAATACAGTTAATTCCTTTCTAGATTAAGGACAGTGTTATCTCCATATTCTATAAAGGTCAAATATTATATTTTAACAACCTTTCTTTTATAGAACCATCATTAAAATCCTGTGAAGTAGGCCACTCAGTGGCTCTGCTTAACACGCCTGATCCCAGGGTCCTGAGATTGAGCCCTGTGTTGGGCTCCCTGCTCAGGAGGGAATATGCTTCTTCCTTTCCCTCTGCCCCTCTCCTCTACTCATGCTCTCTCTCTCTCTCTCTTTCTCTCAAATAAATAAAATCTTAAATAAAAATAAAAATAAATAAATTAAAAACTGTAAACCTCACTCTCCTTTTATGGTAACTCAGAAGTGGTATGTTTTTACCAAGCTATAGTTTTTCTGATTAAATATGCAAGTAATACAGTAATAATAGACCCCCAACCAGGACACTATGGTTAATTACACCCCCATTATATATCCCTACAATCAAGAATAATGTTAAAACCACTATAAGTTGCTTGAGTTAACCATTGAATCACAGTCTCTATTACATGCTCTACAAAATTTGTAGAGACAAATTGTGCTTGATGTGTGTCTTACTTGGTCAAGTACCTTTAGGATCCATCCTCCTAATTAATGCCTGGGTTTCTGACCATGCAAAATTAGCAAAAAATTGTAAATCTTTTAGTATATAAGCTATCTTCTTCTTTTATACTTGTTACCAAGGGACATTTGTAGATCTCCTCTAGTAATGGATATAAAGAGGAGGAGTAGGGTGTGGAGACTGGAGAATAAATATACCTTATGAAGCAACTGCCTAAGGTAAGGTTATCACAGAAGTTTTAGTAGAGTATAGCTAGTATGTTGCCAAAGTAGGAAGGACTGCTTCTACTAGTTAGAAAGGCTCAAAGGTTTTGAAAGATCCTTAGATTCAATGAAATCTACCTAAATGTCTTCAGTTCCTACATGCTGGTCTCTAGTTCTTAATAAATAATATTTCACATAAGTCACTGGGTGAGCCTCTGAATGCTACATCTGTTGCAAGATTATATTTTGATCGTATTTAGTGTTGTCACAGAAACTAACTTGTTCTCTGAGCAGATCTTGATCTGAGGACCTTGATTCTGACCTCATGATACTATTTTTCCATAAACTCTTCAGCAGAGTTGGAAGTAGTCAACACATCCCATCATTGTGAAAGGCCTCACCACCATAACAAACAGTTAAGGGCAATCTTACTTTCACTAATCTCTTCATCTGAGGCAACAGGTGATGGCTTAAGTAAGCATTTGCCTTTGCAAGCTGTGGATTACCTGTGTCTCATTTTTCCATTTTCTGAGATCAACATTTACAATTGGGTTATATAACCATTTTCAAATTTTTAAGTTCAGTGTTCTATCCTGTGGGACCACTCCTTTTAGTACATGTACTAGTTGATGTCCTCTTATTTTAAGAGACATTATTCTGGATATTTCAAATAGAAATTGGTTAAAATGTCGTTGTCTACAAGGATGGTTTAAAGAAGCAAAATAGTATTAGCAATTACTCCTTTTTCTTAAAGAACTGCTTCTCCAAAGGAAGCCAGACTAATCATCCCCATATTATCATCTAAGATGGTGCTATCTGAATAATTTCTTTTCTAAAAATGATTTTCTTCAGGGGCGCCTGGATGGCTCAGTCATTAAGGGTCTGCCTTCAGCTCAGGTCATGATCCAGGGTCCTGGGATCCAGCCCCACAACCAGCTCCCTGCACAGCAGGAAGCCTGCTTCTCCCTTTTCCACCCTCCTGCTTTTGTTCCCTCTCTATCTGTTTCTCTCTGTCAAATAAATAAATAAATATCTCGGGGAAATAATTATTTTTTTCATAGAAATTACATATATATATTTATATACATTTTCATATACAAACTTTATATGTATATTGCAAACTGTAAAGCAGAGAGAAAAATACCTATGTTGCATGATTATAGCATAGTATTAGAAGCTTGTCAAATTCTTTGGAAAATTACAGTTAATTCCTGTTGAAACATGGTGTGGAAGCAATCACTGCAGAAGGAAGACATGGCTTCTGTAGAAAAATTTTAAAAATTATATATACACTGGTGTTGCATTAGAAAGCGACAATTGAGTAAAATCACTATGCAAAGGTAATTGTTTTTAACATTATGTAATAGAAAAAACTAAAAAAATATATCATATATTTTCCTCTCATGTAAGACTGTTTAGTGTGTAAATGTCATGGCTAAGAGTCAAAGCACTTTTAAGGTTAGTAGACAGTTCTGCCTTCATAAAAACATGGGTAAATTTTGAAGAAACAAAAAAGAATCTGCAGAATTCCCTGAAAAACTAAGAGTATTGGTATCCAAATTCTATGAAGTGTTTAATGTCAAGAAGCACTGCAAATAGATAAATATAGATTTCCCAATAATGTCAAAGTAGCACTGTCTATAATTTTAATTTATTGTGACATGTTTCAGTACGTATGGCTACTATGCTTTGGAGAATAATATCTGTCCAATAGTTATCTCACTTCTGTTTATTAAAGTGTGTGTATTTTTCCATATTATTCTTTACTCTATTATTATCTGAGTCTTGTTATCTGTTATCTTCTTTTTCTATTTCCACTAGGTTATTTTTTAAACATTCTCTTTATAGTCCTTTTAACTCTTTCTTCCTATATAGATAAAGGATTTGACAAAAAAATGTATGGAATGATCTTGTAAGGTCCAGTTTTGGAATCCAAGCTGCCATCCTGTTTACTCATAAAAACAGCTCCAGGAGAAATGGGCCCCTGGAAAACAAAGAGGAGCCAGGTTGGGGGAGATGCCCAATCAGGTAACCCCTTTAACCTCCCATCCTGGGAGGTATGGAGAAGCAAATTAAGAATAGGCAGCCAGTTCCCAGTACTTAGGACCAGGTGGGAATGCCCAATCAGTTAATTGGACCAGGTGGAAATGCCACCCAATCAGTTAATCCCCTTAACCTCCCAGACCCTGACCAGTGGAGATCCCCTGGTAAACCACTCTGTGGGGGTTAAATGCATTCATCATCACAGCAGAGTGAGAGAATTAATTCAGGCAAGCTACATGAGTCGGGTCAGCTCCAGGTGCAGTTTTCCCCTATAAAAAGTGGCCTGTAAGAACAGGTGTGGCCGCTTTCTCTCTTTTGGGAAACGACCCTGGCAGGCCAGAGCCCTGGCCCATCAGCAAAATTCTGATGCTTGGCATGAAGTAAAGCTCTGCTTGACTTTCGCTTTTGTATCAGCCTTGTTCCTTTGACCCTGGACCCTAATAGATTGAAGTTAGTAAGATAGCTTTAGCTGCCATGAGTGATGCAGAGATATGTGAATTCTCTTCCCTCCCTCCATAAAGATATGCAATTTAGAAGGGGAATGAGATGAATAAAACAAGTACTATAATACAAATTTGAATAAGCTAATTGTCTTAAGGCTAAAAAGGAAATTTTTTTTTAATGTTTTGGCCCAACCTCTTCCTAACCAGCAGGGGACTTCTTAGTAAAATGCTCTTAGTATATACTTTGTCTCAATACTGCATAGAACACTCCAAGTTCATTGATTGTATTTGTTTAAAAATCTCTTACTACAGGGCACCTGGGTGGCTCAGTTGGTTAAGCGACTGCCTTCGGCTCAGGGCATGATCCCAGAGACCCAGGATCGAGTGCCACATCGGGCTCCCTGCTTGGTGGGAGGCTTGCTTCTCCCTCTCTCACTCCCCCTGCCTGTGTTCCCTCTCTGGCTGTGTTTCTCTCTGTCAAATAAATAAAATCTTAAAAAAAAAAATCTCTTACTATATGATACTGAAGCCTACCTCATTGCTTTATCTTATCATGGATAAGGTATTGTGGGCAAAGGTTTTAAAGAGAGAATAGCAATACTCAACCACAAAGGCTGAAAAACACAAGGATTCTTTTGTAACTAAAAAATTCAGTTAAATGGTGGAAATAAATGTGGTATAGTGACAAAGAAATGTAGTAATAATGCTATGTATCAGGAGCTTCAGAATTTTAACAACTTTTTAACAAACAATACATCTAATGAATACGGAAACAAAAGAAACTGAGTCCACTGGTGATAGATGAATCATCTAACTGGTAGTTTGCAAATTATCAGGGAATCTGCCATTTATTAGCTTTGGTTCATTGAAAAAATATCATTTGTTTTCTGTGCCTCAATGTTCTTACTTGTAATATAAGATGGGTTTTATTAATTTATTTTTATTTTTAAAAAATTGTTGAGTAAAGAGGTGTTAAGAATTAAATGGCATGTTATATTTTAAAGTACAACAGAAACTATTTTATTATGATTTTACATTGTTATTCTATATACATGATTCGTAAGGTATTAGCACTGAGAAGTGACTATAAAAATTGGCATTGTACATTTTACTGAGGAGGCAATTAAAAATATTTGTTGCTTTGACTTCAATGAATGGTATCTCTCCAGTTTAAAAAAAAATGTATTCTGTAATATATTAATTGGGAGTACAAAATGCAAGTATTATAAAGTAATCCACCATTTTTGGTTAGAATCGATTAACATTTATGAGTATATTTTTTCAGCTATTAGCTCCATAGTACAAATTTAAATATTTTTTAATATTTTTTAAGGAATTGCCATGAATTTTGTAAATGTTGGAAAAGTGGCCAAAATGTATAAGTTCTTTGATTTAAACAAACAAAATTCAAAGGTATCATCAGTTGTTATTGTTTTGATTTTTTTTCTTTTTTGTGCCAAAAAAGAGAACTCATAGGAGTAAGTTGTAAGCATTTAGATACAAATCACTTTGATATTAGTCTGTAGTACTAAAGACAAAATAGAGGAAATTGGTTAAAATGCACACAAAAGTATTTAGATTAGGTAAAATAAGATAAAAGGTATTAGTTTGAAATTATGATCTGTAGGTGAGGACTGAGTATGTATAACAAAATATGAAAGAGGACTTTTTAGTTACTATTTTTGTCTCTGATCAATAAGATTTTCAGCTAAGGAACATAGAGAAATAGACTCAGGTACAATTAAACATGTGAGTGGGGAACAGGAATGGAAAAGAAATAAGGGACACCTGGGTGGCTCAGTCAGTTAAACATCTGACTCTTGATTTCAGCTCAGATATTGATCTCCCTCTGCCCCTTCTCTCTCTCTTTCCCTCTCTCTCTCTCTCTTAAAATGAATAAATAAATACATAAATAAATTTAGAAATGAAGATTGTGACTTGTAATTTTTTTAATGAAAATAACAGGAAAAAGGTAAAATCTTTTATATTCTGGATGTCAGTATTTCTTTGTATGGGTATTTTAACAAAATAAATATTACCACAACTTCATAGAAAATAAAAATTGTTAACATTTATTGTAGTCATCGGACATACTACACACTTCACATATCTATAATTACACACACACACACACACACACACACACACACAGAAATACACACATTAAAGTTCAGCAATTTAACCTTCCCATCTAGGTAAGAGCTGATGCCAAAATTCATGGGTCCACTCACCAGTTCAGTCTTGCAAGTGAATCTAGTATGTGGAATTTCTAACAGAAATATGATAATAGAAAACTAATTTTCTTCCAAGAATAACTCATCCATTATTTGGAGTGAGGGCATAGAAGTAAAAAATGATAAATAGATGATAGATACATACATACATGCATACATACATGCTTAGATACATAGACAGATTATAGAGAAATCCACAGACATAATGCATTCTAAAAGTTATTTAAAAGGAAAGAAGGAAAAGGGTAGTAAGGAATTGTAGAACTATTAACATGTGACTGTAATATAGTGTGCTTAGGTAGGAAAAATGTGTGCCTTTCTACCACAGTTAAAAATATGTATGTAAAATGTCTTTAAAAAAAATAAAAGAGTTTTCAAAAATCTGAATGTTCTGTAGTAGTTTCAACAAGGTAAAAACAAGATCTACAAAATTATTAAATTACATAAATTGTACTTTATAAGGCAAAAATTATAAATAATAATGGACAATCATATATTGGACTTAATATGACCAAAAATACAGAAGAGAATAGGATAGAAAAATGAAATAAATACACCAGGTAATAGTCATATAATCATAGAAATTATAATAGTAAGATTAAGAAATCTTCAACAAACAAAACATTCCTCTAATAGAGCACAAGAACTTTCTAAAGATTCAGATAAAACATGTCTGATTTTATCCAAGAAGTTTTTTTTTAATTTCAAAAGGTAATAAGATATATTAAAACACTAATAACTAAGTCACACATGTCCACAGATATAAAATGTAACATGGATGTCATCCTTCAAGTATCATATCTATGTTACTACTCTTAAGACACTTTTCTTAAGACCAGATCTTCCAAAACTACATGTAGATCATATGATGAACAATGAAACAAAAAATAAACATATAAGTTTCCCTAGAATAGAATTAGAAAGCCTCTTCTGAGGGTTTAATAAACTGTTAAATAAAGGACTATCATCTAATTTAGAAATATGTATTTTTAGAGATGAATGATAAGGATTTGTAACTTCTGGGTGGATGATAAGGATAGCAAGAAGTTTTACAAAATCTTTACATTGGAAAGAGATTTTCAGATTATTTGTTTGTGCAAATCCAAATTTAACAGCATTTGGAGAAAGAAGTTAACCAACATTAATGACACTAATCTAAGTTTGAATTAATTCCAGGGATTGTTTAATAACATTATGCAAGAAATGCAATGCTTTTTACGTTTTCATATGCTGATGGATTTGGTTTGGGGTAGACTCCAACAGGCATTTTGAAACAAACGAGAAAAAAAATTAAAACACACAATCCTCTTTTTATCACTGTAGTGCAGCAGAAAATTCAGCACTTACTAAGTTACTATAAGATATTAAATACTCAAGTCAGACAATTCATTAATCAAGGTGGATAGCTTGCGGTAACAAGTCTCAAATACATAAAGGATCAACTCAAAACCACTCTGCCTCTTTTCCCATGTAACAATGGTGAGCAGATAAACAGGTTCACATGACAGGTCTTCTCTGTAGTTATTCAGACCTTAGCTTCTGCCATCTTTAACATGTGACATTCAAGTTTTCCATAGTCTACTCCATCCCACAGAACTGATTTTATGGATCAGAGGAAAACTCCCATTAGAGTGGGAGCTGAAGGCAGATTGATGGATACTATGCAAAGATGATAGGGGCTGGAACTTCAATCTTTACAAGGAGGAAACAAGACCCACATATACTGAGAAGTAGAGGCACTGGAAGTAGTACCATGTTTACGCACAATTGAAAGAAGCAAAAGAAGAACTATGTCCTCAAATTTGGGTCCATAATCCACAATTTGCCTTTAGAAAAGGGAGAGAACAGAATTCATTTCATACTCAGAAGCCTGGCGAATCTGTACTGTTGAAGATTATTATGCAGTCTCCTTGAAGGTATCTACAAAGCAATCTTGCCTCTGCAGTGTGGTCTCTAGGAAGCAGCTGAGGTGTGAGACAACTGAAAAAAATGTTTGGGAGGAAGAATGAATACAAAGAAAGGAAAACTTATATGAAATGCAGACCCACAGAACAAAATTACAACATACAGAAAGAAACCCAAAGTTATGGAGAACAATCTACAACAAAAAGATAAATTTCACAATGTTGAACTGAAAATTCCAGAATGCTCTGAAGATATTAAGATAAGTATATTTTTAAAGCTCAGAGTGATTATGAAGAATATAGAGCCTACAAAACAAGATCAGAAAATAAGAAAAAGAAAAAAAATGTTGAAATGAAAACTACAGATATTGAAATGAAAATAAGAGGAAAGGACAGGACTCTTGGGTGGCTCAGTTGATTAAGCAACTGCTTTTGGCTCAGGTCATGATCCTGGAGTCCGGGAATCGAGTTCTGCATGGGCTCTGAGCTCTGTGGGGAGTCTGCTTCTCCCTCTGAACTTCTCCACCCTCATGCTCTCCCTCACACTCTCTCTCTCAAATAAATAAATAAAATCTTTTTAAAAAAAGAAAATAAGAGGAAAGGGCAAATAATCTGAAAACAAGGAAAGAGAGAATTAATTAATCAAAATTTAGAATTGAGATAGTCATCCAAGACATTATGAAATGAAAAATATACAAGATAGATTGAGTAGTTATGAATTATATATGATGGAAATTCCAGTAGAAGAAATGGAATAGTTAGGAGAGCATCCAAATTCAAATAAACAATACTTCAGAATTTTCTTTAATTAATAAAAAAACACATTGAAAATATATTCCACTGTTGAGTGAGACAAACAAACACAAGGAAGAAAAACTTAAGAAAAATAGATTATAAAAATAAATTTCAAAGAAAGGAGAAAATACTAAAAACTACCAGAATTATAAATCTATAATCTGAAGTAGGGCATTCTATCAGAACAATAGATATAATAAAGGATTAAAAACATACAATAGATACAGAAGTCACAATAGTTAGAGAAAATAAATCTCAGCTAAACTAATATTATTGAGAAAGAAAACAGTCAAAACCTTTTCACAAGTAGTGGTTATAAGTCTAAATGTTTGTTGCAAATTACTGAATGTACTTGCTTGTACTCAAGCAAGAAAAAAATGCAAACCCACTAAAAAGTGAGGAACAAAAAGTAAAATGAGCAAAAACATGAACAAAACATGTCAATAAATTAGATTAAGTATTGAAAACCTATAAAATAAATGATTACTTTGTTTTGAAACAAAACAGAAATACAATTTTGCAAAACAAAAACTTAGCACATCGATGGAGAATATTCAGAAGCATTTTATAACATGCTAACCTCATTAACATGGATAAATTAGAAAAATACAAAAAAGTAAAGTAAGTATATTTAATATGTAAGTAAAAATAGTAAGAGTATACACTTGAAGTATACAGTTTTCCAGCATGGTAAAAATGAAAGAAAAGGATTAATTAATTTTTAATCCAACAGGACACAGAAAAAAGGAAGAATAAAAAGTCCTTGGTAGTGTTCTGCTTTCTTTGGACAAAAAATATATATATTTTTTATCAAACACTTGAGAATGATCACAGTATCCATTATAGAAGGGTTACTAGAGAAATTTCTAATATCTAAACAATTAGAATCAAAGGCATATTTGTAAGCTAAAAGGAATGTATAAAACAAATAATCAGAGCAAAACAGTACACTAGCTTTAACTTTCAAATATTATTTTAAGAATAGTCTATTTGAAATTAAAGGTAGTGCATGTGAAAAAATATCCTATGACTTACAGTTGACCATGAGCTCAATAATCATTTATAAAATTTTTTTTTAAAGATTTTATTTATTTATTTGACAGAGAGATCACAAGTAGGCAGAGAGGCAGGCAGAGAGAGAGGAGGAAGCAGGCTCCCTGCTGAGCAGAGAGCCTGATGTGGGCCTCGATCCCAGGACCCTGAGATCATGACCTGAGTCGAAAGCAGAGGCCTTAACCCACTGAGCCACCCAGGCGCCCCGTTCATAAATTTTTTAAAGAAATAACTGTATGATGAGCAATATACAATGTAAGTTAAGTAACAAAAGATTCATAACATTTATTCAATTCTTAAAATGTTTAAGGAACTAGACCAAGTACTTCAGATTTTATACATTAGCTCATTTGATTCTCACTGCAACCCTATGACACGTGTTGTTAATAATTATTTTTCAGGGAGCCTGGCTTGCTCAGTCAGTGGAGCATGAAACTCTTGATCTAAGCTTGTAAGTTTGAGCCCCATGTTGGGTGTGGAGATGACTTAAAAAAATAAAATAAATGAATAACAAATATCATTTCTATTGAGCAGAGGAAAAACCAAGTTACAAATAGTTTTAAGTAACCTAACTAAGGTGCATAAATGTTAGGTGAAGAAGCCAAGAATCAAACCTAGGTAGACTGATTCTGAAATCTGCAATCTTAACCACATGCTCTATGGCCTTACATATTGTTCTTTCATTGATTGCCAGGAACCAATATCTTCACTTGTAACCACTATACTATCCTTCATTGTATAATATCATTCTGCTTTGTGAAAAATACAGTGTGCTGATTAAGGGGATTGTGGTAGATTAAAATGTCACTTTTCTTTCTTTTTTTGGTTGGTCCTTCCACAAGAAGTGAGATCAGCTGCCTTTCCTTTTGAATATTGGATGGTCCTACAGCCTTCTTTTATCAATAAGATGTATCCTCTTAGGACCCTGAAACCCTCATTTTGCAAGTAAACACTGTTTAGCCCCCTTGAAGATAGAGAAATCAAATAAAGAGAGACATACCACAGACAAAGAATACCCAGCCACCTCAGCAAAAGCTCCAGACATGTAAATGAGGCCATCTAGGACCATCCAGCCCCAGATAACTATAACAGCTTGAGTTACCATAGGCAAGACCAGCAAAAGAACTGCCCAGTTGAGCTTAGTTCACCAAACTGCCTACTGATAGAAATGTGAGCAAACAAGTGATGATTGTGTAGGGCTACTAAGTTTTGGAGTAGTTTGTAATGCAGGAATTTTTCCTAAAATTTTTATTAAGCCTCTGTGATTTTGCTAATCAGATATATCTTGAGTATTGAGTTTATTTTTGAACTCCACAACTGCAAAATATCTTTGACAAGATATGTCTAAAGGCTGATAATCATAAAGATGTGTTCACATGCATATACAGATAAAAAAAAAATCATACCTACTCTAAACTATTATCCTAGACTCAGAAACTCCTAAAAGTATGATACAGGGCTACTGCCTCCAGAAATAAATGCAGAGTGATACATTTTTATCTATGTTTTGCCAAGCTGGCAATTGTACCTAGCTGTCAGGATTCTTTATTGTGATCTGCTGACTGGTGAACTGCAGCTACAATAGGAGGCATGTGCCTTAACACATACGTTGATGGGTCATGGGACATGCAGAGTATAATAAATAGGAAAGAAATGGGAGGGAGAGACTTAATTAACTGCAGTGGACAGAACTGACTTCAACCTTGTCTTTTATAGTAATACACTGAAAAGACTTGCGAGTTCTACTTGAGATGCAGCCTCACCTCCCAAAACAATGCAGGTAGTGTGTACTGTGTTGCCAATTTGGCTCATTCAATGGAAGTAAATAGTTGGGGACATAAAATTCCTTGTGAATTTTCATAGATTCTAAGCCTAGTATCACCTGATGTTGAATCAATGGCAGTGTCACAGGCAGATAAGAGGAAGATGTGGAATTGACACAAAGACCCCTGTTCAACAGAGCAAAAGATTTATGAAGTAAGTGACAACATGGGAAGAAAAGACTTAATAAGACTTTGATCCCTGGGTGGTGGCCAGTCCATCTGTGGTCTGAGATGGTGAAAATTTTGTCAGGGAAATTATATAATGTAAACCTGATTATAATTGAATAGGCAAAGAGAGTCAAACAGTGAAAGTGAGTCCCAGCCCCTCAAAAAAAAAAAAAAAATAGTGACTGCAGTTGACTGTATTGGCAAAAATGAGACTATTAACTAGAGGATAACAGCAAAAAATGTTAAAATAAGTATTGAAAAAAAAAGTATGATTCATACTGATGTTCCAGTACTCTTTTGAAGACTGGAGGAAAATTAAGGTTAACCTAATAATTTGATGCTTAGACATTATAGAATAAAAAGATCTACTTGGAATTAGTACCTACCTAAAATTAGTTGTGATTTTTGTCATTCAACCCATTAATGACCAAAATGTGGTAGATTTATCCACTTTGAGGTGGTAAAAGCTACCTTGTGAGT
Source organism: Spilogale gracilis (assembly GCA_004023965.1). Classification (NCBI taxonomy): domain Eukaryota; kingdom Metazoa; phylum Chordata; class Mammalia; order Carnivora; family Mephitidae; genus Spilogale; species Spilogale gracilis. The sequence goes on along the minus strand of PITA01000421.1, from coordinate 57,677 downwards.
ATTCAAAAAATTGAGAATTGGCTTTGTCTCCTCTTCTTTATTAAAATGGAACATGGCTACTGAACAATTAAATGGTGATAAAGGCAACTCCATTGGATCGGTTATATGGTAAGCAAAATAGAATTGCCTCTGATGACATGCTCCTTCCCCAAACAAATGTTGGATATAATAATTCAGGGAAATTCCAATCTTTCTATTTACAAGACAAAAGAGCATTATAATATAGTAAAAAATTAACTTCCTCAATTATTTTCTATAGAGTTTGAGAATGTGTCAAAGGCTAGGGCAATTTTTTAAAGGGCAAAGAAAGAGAAAGGAAAACTAAGTCAAAGGGCAATGGTTGAAAAAAGAAGGAAGATTAAGTCAGGTAGAGTTGTTCTGCCATATATCTATCTATACCTACATCTACATCTGCATCTACATCTATATCGTCTATATCTATTTCTATATAATCTATATCCATATCATCTATATCTACCTATATCATCCGTATCTTTTTTAAAGAACAGAATTAAAATAGGAAAAAATAGACTGGTACCCATAACACATCTACTTTGCAAGTCTTCTCTCTTAAAGGATCTTGTCATATTCAATCTATCCTTACCTAGATGAATTTCAAATCAGAAAAAATGAAAGAAGAATTAAATAGGAGGTCTGAAACGTGGCACAAAATTAATCTCCTCTGTGAAGTATGATTTAATCCAGGAACTTATAACTATATTCCCCAGCATGATCTCTAAGGCTATGTTAAATTTTTAGGTTAAATATCAGGGTATAAGGAGCATTTCCTCCTTAGCAGTTGGATAAATGTAGCTAATATACCACCATCCCTACCTATGACAGTGAGGAGACCCACAGGGACTCCAGTGGGGTTGGGTGGTTATGGAGATGCTTTCTTGAAAGCCATCCAATAATTGAAATTATTCATGAATAAAATAAAACTGCAGACCAAAATACTGGAAGCTAAAAGGTATTTACCTAATTCAAATTGCAATAAATTCAAATTTGCAATAAATATAATGTAAGTGGCAAACATTGCTGTTATCTTTATTAGGTCAAATTTCAGTCAAATCTGTCCTTATTCAGAATAAATTGAACATGTAAAGTGAAACTTCCTAAGCCTATTTGTCAATAAATATTAGGCAATATAGAATTCCCAAAGGGCAACATAAAATTTCAACTTTGACTTAAGAAATGGTAGAAGTGAGGATAATAATATTAATGTACCCTATAGAAATTTGAGTTTGACTAATGAGAAAGGAATAAGTGTTGTGAAGACTGATGGTAGACTAACAAAGAATGAATAATGTAGTGCAGTTGATAGCAGCAATTGATATAAACTACCCAAAAGATGCAGCAGGCTAATGGAAATTGGTATACTGTGATCGATTGTGTTAATGCTTTATTTTCATACTTTCAGCAGAAGAAAATAAAATTTACATTTGTCTTTACAAATGTAGAAATTCAATCTATTTTTACCACATTGTCAAAGGTTTTAAAATTCTACCATGGGGGCACTTGGGTGGCTCAGTCATTAAGCGTCTGCCTTTGGCTCAGGTCATGATCCTTGAGTTCTGGGATTGAGCCCCGCATCAGGCTCTCTGCTGGGTGGGAAGCCTGCTTCTCCCTCTCTCACTCCCCTTGCTTGTGTTCCCTCTCTAACTGTGTTTCTCTCTTAAATTAATAAATAAAATATTTTAAAAATTTTAAAAAAATAAAAAAAATTCTACCATGTACTATCATACTTTTGTGAGGAGAGATTTGGGCTTGATATTCATGGAGAGGAGATTGTATTTTTGGCATTAAAATAGTAGCAGAATGAGGAAAAGAAGCAAAAAAAAGTTTGACAACAAAGATTACACATAAATTTTATAGAGCATGGTTGAAGAATTTCAATATTTCAGAAATTGGCTAAGTCTATAAAATCTTGGAAATAATTTCATTTTTTCCTCAAGAGATCTTTCCAAAAACAGAGATAAATTACTGTTTCTGAAGAATTTGGCTACTAGTAAGACACTCTAGCATTTAGTGGATATCTTTAATTCTGAATTGCACACCTTCATAATTTTTGGAATCTTATTGCCTATTTAAAATAAGCAAAGTATAAGAAGAACTAAGTGACTAGGAAAAAGACAATTCAAATGGACATCTGAACAGAGTTTCACATTATGGGATATAAAAAATGGGTGTAGGATAACACTTGTGCTGGGCACTGGGACCAAAGAACCAAATGAATATATGATTATGATGTCAGACATTTTGCCAACATGCCACCATGCTCATTGAACTTTGTGACAGAAGTCAGATTATGCCTCCTCAACTCCTTGTTACAGGCTACTATGGTGATAGACCAAAAAGCTACCAAGTGCTGACACTATGTATTGCTATTTTCACTAGAAACTATTCACTCAGTACTGGGCTCTAACAGTGACAGCACCCAACAACTAAAGGCACACAAGGTAACAATAATGAATTTGCTTTCTTAATTATCTCATACGGTTTTTGTGGTTGGGAAAAAAGAATAATTCAGAGAAAGTATCAGAAAACAAAAGAGAAACTCTGAGCCTATGATGAAGATGACTAAAACTCTAGCTAGGAATTTCTGAAGAAAGTTTATTTCTCAAGTGAAAGTTGTGTGTGTGTGTGTGTGTGTGTGTGTGTGCGCGCGCGCGCGCGCATGTGCACTGTATAGATTTATTAATATACTTATTATTGTATAATATATTGTCTCAGGGGAATCATCACATAATACGGCTATCATCTGCATGACAACCAGCTCTAGGTCTTTCTTTCTCCTACATCCCATTGCTGAATGATCTAAACATATGGCTCTCTTTTTTTTTTTTTTTTTTTTAAGATCTTACTTATGAGAAAGAGAACAAGGGAGGAGCAGGGGGAGGAGCAGAGGGAGAGAGACAAGCAGATGGTGCTCTGAGCACAGAGCCCAACACAGCGCTTAATCCTAGGACCCCAAGATCATGACCTGAGCTGAAACAGAGTTGGAGGCTTAACCAACTAAATCACCCAGGTGCCCCAATTATATGACTCTTCATGATAAACAATGCAAACGGCATGGTATAACTGTGGCAACACTCAGAAGAATGGGAATTTCAGCAATTCAGCTGGAGAAGGAAGAAATTCTTGGAAAAGCAGGAATGTGCCCTGTAGGAATGTGCCCCACAGGAATGGCCAGCAACCCCTATACCAGCAACCCCTCTACCAACAGTTGAAAGATTACTCCAAACTTTGCTGTGAAAGAGAGGAGAAGGCAAGAGGATCAATGCTCAGAGACAAAGACTCTTTGCTCTTTCCTCCCATTTTATTGGTCCTTTAGGATGATCGCAAATCCTTATCACTGTTTCTCAAGTAACTAGGGGTCTTACTGGAAGTAAGAGATCTGTTTACAGGAAAGATACAATATGCTAATCTGTGTGCTCTACAAGTTCACCAAATATAGCCTAAGGGACAATGCATACATCTCTTAGATCACAGGGTGCCTCTTTGGGCTAAGAAAGCTTGGGGAAGGCAACCCCCCTCCCCAAGCATTACAACTATAACGTGGTCTCAAAGGACTCAGCATTCCAAAGGTCGATGCCCTTCTCTGAACCTTCTCTCACCCCCAACGGACCCTGTGTTACCTTTTAGCAAGCCAAGTATTATGGATGATTTCATGCTCTACATTAACCCCAGCAGGAAAGGGTAAATCTGTACACTAGGCTAAATTCCTTGCAGTAGCACATTTAGCTTTTTGTAAAAGAACTAGAAGTATATTATACTAAGGAAATATATGGGGGTTTTTGCAAATTCTTGGGCAGTGGTGATAACCTACCTATGTGTTTGGTTAAGTGAGTTATAGATAATTACATCATTCAAAACACCCTCATGTGGAGAACCATTATTTTGGCAGGACTTCTGGAAACCCAAAGAATGAAGAAAAGGTAGTATGTATATATTGAATTATTCCCAAAAAACTTAGCAGAAAGTTCTGAGGGAACTGGAATGAGATGTTTGAAACAATATTTGAAGTAGTGGACTGAGCATAAGAGATGAGTTTCCATGGGGGCTTCCAAACTATGCAGTTTATATGAATGAATATTTATTTCTTTGTTCTCTGTTGAGGTACCAATAATGGCCTCTTCAGAATGATAACAAGAAAAGATCATTTGTTTGTTTGTTTGTTTGCTTGCTTGCTTTTAATGTATCATTGAATTCATTCCACAGGGAAAGAGTCCAGCTGATTACTATCAGGTAGATCATTTTGGACCATTACTTATAGCTCCTAGAGGATTTCTAAGGATTCTGATGGGCGTTGCTACATTCTCTACTTTTTATTGTAAATGTCTTTACTGAAGCAATGACCAAGAATGTTATAGAAAGATAGGAACAATGAGGATCAATTTAATTTGGAGCACCTCAATTTCCTCAGCTTAAGGGATTTACTTCACAATGATTATGATATATTGATGTGCTCAAAGCAACGTATTATTTGGAAATCATTCATTCTCACCTTCATAGTAGTGTTTTGATAAGAAATTGAAAGTAGCAATTAAAAATTTTGCTAAAAAATGGAACATATGGAAAGGAACAAAAAGCTTATCTATATTCAGGTGCCTGGATTTAATGCTGAAATAGGGAGAATATGAAATGGAATATTTTGGGGTTCAGAAATGAGAATGCATGTGTAGGAAAGGATGCCATAATACAAATCTCTGTATTTTTCACTTGGTAATTTTTTTCCTATTGTAATGTAGGATCCCATGGTACTAAGGCTGTGCTTTAGTTTGTTAGCTCCTATTAAGAGAAACATTTGGGCACATGACATTAACTCTAAGACTCAAATCCTGCAGGCCTTATGTTGACAGCTCTGAATTTTGTTTCATGTGAGGGATATCTCTATGGCTTACAAATCCAAGAATGTGAATGAATGAAAGAAAAGACATTGTGCAGTTACAGCTTTTGCCAATTTTATGGTTGTGGATTGTGCCTGCCTGAACTCCTCAACCCAATCCAAGTAGAAAGAGCCTAGGTAAATCTGGAGATAATGAAAAATAAGGAAATGGTAACTTAAAGTAAAGGACTTTTAAAGTGAGTGGTAACACCAGGAAAATTGTCATTGCTTTGTTCCCACAAGAGTGTCTCAAGACAAGAAAATAACCAAAGTTAGTTGTTGTTCCCTAGGGAAGGCCACCAGCAGTTTCCTCCTGAAAAAATTATGGCACTGAAGAGGAGGTAGGAACTTTGCCAAAAAATTCTTCTTATGTAATCCAGAGGGGAAAAAAAAGATGATGCATCACTCATTGATGACCTTACTAAGACTTACTCATTTGGAACCTTCTTTTAGTTAAAGGTTTATAGACTGTGTTCACTAATCAAGTTTTCATGCTGAAAGAGGTATTATATTTACATTGTACTGATCTATGATTATGCAATATTTGATCACCTGTGCATTAAATAACTGCAAACCAGGCTGACACACTGTTGAGCAGTTGCCAGGATATGAGGAATGTTATATTACTATAGCTTGTTTGGTATGCTGGAGCCTTCTCTGTTCTTCTGAATATACTAAATGTAAATGTAGTAAACTCAAGAATGGAAATTGAAAAGAGGTTGATGATAATAAGGGAGCTAATAAGAGGTAAGATGTAGGTCCATATTCACTGATGTTCTCTTCTAGAGTTCCAAACAAATTTTTTTTAGGAAGTTCTTGTGGTACATAAGGATTAGGTAAATTTTAAGAGTAGAATATATCTGATTACTGATTCGCTAATAACCCCAATATGTGTGTATGAGTGGGATGTGTAAGTACATTTTCTGTAGATCATACTCATGCTTACAGTAGCAATGGCAAGTGTAGTGAAGTCACTGACCACAGTGGTCTTGAAGGGATTCAAGAACCTTTGATTTGCAGCAAAGTGTTTTAAGCCAAGGAGAAATAGCATTTTTGGAAGCATGCCACATGTTGAAAAGTACATACTGTCCCATGTAGAAATTTTAGAGGGGTTACTTTGGCAAGAAACTAGCCAAATTTGGCAAGACTTGGAAAGATGATGAACAATAAGTATGTAGAGCACAAATATCCATAAAATGATGGGGCATTTTTCCTTAGTGACACTTTTGGAGAAGGCATGATCCTTTGTTTAGGATGGGTATCTCTTATGTTGATGACCATAGAGTGAAATATGTTGTGAAGATAATAACTGGGTATCATGGTAGTGCAGGCTAGAGGAGCTCACTCATGGAAATAGTATTACAAGCACAAGTTGTGAAAAATGTCAGGGAAGTATTGACTAGGAAAGGCTTCCTGGTAACACAATTGGTAAGAACAGGGCAAAATATAATTTATGTACATCATCTCCATGGGAAATAGATGGATTATGGTATACAATGATACTTAAAACATATTTGTCAAAGGCAACTATTTTTAACTGGGCTATGACTAAGAGCAGAGACTTGAGAGGCCCCAATGTAATTCAATGAATGATGTCTTTTTAATAATTACTTGTCTTATTAGAAGACACCACTGATATATTGTGAATATATATCTGGTGTACAAAACATTACTGTGATAAGATATCTACTGATATTATAAAATATTTTTTGATTGTTTGAAAGAAACTGATTAAAAAGTATATATTCTCAGAGAAATCACAGAATGGAATATTATTTTGGAAAATTGATTTTTGATCTTTAATTGTTGTAGCTCACATGGAAATTGACTTGACTGAAGAGGCAATAAATTTATTTTTAGAATAATTAGTTATACTTTTAAATACATCTCTCATATTTATTTTTTGAAAAATATAATTAGTAGTAAATAAAGGGGTGAAAAAAATTAAATTAGTTTAAGAGGGTTTTGGAAGGGAGGGGATGAGGGGATGGGTGAGTATTGAGGCCACGAATTGCATGGAGCACTGGGTATGGGGCATAAACAATGAAACTTGGAATGCTGAAAAAATAAAATAAATTATTAAAAAGATAAAATAAAATATTTAAAACCTACAAAAAAGAAAAATAAGAGGAATCTTAAAAAATATTAAAAATATGTTAAAAGATATGGTCAAAACTAACATATTTAGTCAATCAGACTAACACTGAACTTTATACGTTGAATTGGCTATAGACAAGAGCACTGCCTTTTTGTTTGTAGTATCAAAAGTTATCTTTCAGGGAACCTGGGTGGCTCAGGCAGTTAAAAATCTGCCTTCATCTCAGGTCATGATCCCTGGGTCCTGGGATCGAGTCCCACATCAGGCTCCCTGCTCAGCACAGAGCCTGCTTCTCCCTCTGCTACTTCCTTCTGCTTGTGCCCTCTCTCTCTCTCTTTCACTCTCTCTCAGATAAATAAACAAACAAACAAGAAACCCAAAAATATATATTTCAAAAAGATATGAAAGGTTATTAAAAGTATATGTGATATGACTGTATCCAGAATTCAGGGGTAGGTTGATGGTAAAGAGTTAACAGTGCGTCTGAATTCATACTGATACCAAGGAACAACTGATAATATGACCCTGGATTGTCGCCGCCGGGGACCAACCTCAGCAGAGATGTGGGTCCCAAACCACGGGATGTCTGGTGGGCGAAATAATGACATGGACATGGAGATCTGATGTAAGCTGACAGACCTGAGATCAGTCAGGAGAGACCTATGAAGCAGGCTCAGGCTCACGCTCTGGCTTTCTAGCTTTGGCTTTCTTGGTCTAGCTCTCTAGCTCTGGCTTTGGTCCTCTTGCTCTACTTCTCTCTCTTCTTCTGTCTCTCTTGCTCTCTGTCTGCTTCTCTTTTTGCTGCTTTCTTTGCTTCTCTGTTTCTGTCTCTCTTTGCTTCTTGCCTCTTCTCTCCTCGCTTTGCTTTTCTCTTTGCAGGCTCTCTTGCTCTCTCCTCGCAGGCTCTCTCTGCCTTTTTCCCTACCTTTTCCTTTGCCTCTGGCTCTGCCTTTGTCTCTCTTGACTGACAAGGACCCCAGTCTTTTATTATTCAAAAGTGAGGAAGTTGGGTGGTGCAGTTAAATTTTTAACTGCTTTTGCACCCTTCCTAGAGACAGGATTAGTATTGTTACTGCAGGATACAGAGTGATTGCTTAAATTCACAGAAGTTGAGACCATTGAGGCAGAGGGACCAAGGAATACAGATAAGAGTTACAGAGATATGATTACCAGGAGGAGGATTAAATGGAACTATATGTCTTGGATAAGCACAAGAAGAACATATTGCCCCAGCCCACAGGATAAGAGGCTTTCCAGATTCTAGGTGGGCAAAGCCCGGGAGGGCTTTCATTCACATTCACGGGTACCTCCACCAAAATTCCTGGTGGCTTGGGCATGGAGGGAGGGGCAGATCATGCACGGTCCCGGACACTGGATTTACCTTCTTGCAACTCTGCTCCGGAATGTGTTGGCAATCTGAATGATGATATACCAAACATGTTATACCAGGTTATCAGAATTGTTTATTGTTAAATTCTATGTGTGAGTTGTGGCTGCCCTTGAAATGAAACATCTTGGTACATTACTGCTAGAATAACTTCATGGGAAAACAATATAACAGTTAGGTGAGGAATGGAAAGAGTTTCATCTCTGAGTGGTTGTGTCCAAATACTCTTCAGCTTCCTTTACATTCAAATATTGTACATTTGAATGTAAACGTTCCTTTACATTCAAATCTGTGCCATGGAGACCCTGGAGAGCCATGGTTATTATGAGACCCATGGATGCGACTGCTATTTTGTAGTTTGATGTATTCCCCACCATTGAATGAGAAAGTGACAAAGAGGAAGCCAGACAGAAGACAAAGTCTTTTTGTAACCTAATTTAGAAATGATATCCCATAAATTTTGCCATATTGTATTTGTTAGAAGTGAGACATTACCAGTCTACAAAGAAAGAAAGAGAATTATGGATAATAAGCATGACTACCAACAAGGGCAATCACTGAGTGTCATCATAGAGGTTGCCTACATTTGTGGAAAACATTCAAGAATTGAATTTGCATTTATCTGAATTCATATGACTTTTATGTTCTTTAGAAACCTATATTTATATACTTTAACAAGTTAATGGCAGAGTTGGAAACATTTTATTTTACTGTAAGGTTTTATTTATTCGAGAGCAGGAGAGAGCATGACCAAGGGAGAGAGGTAAACAGAGAGGGAACTCGATAGAGGTTTGATCCCACGATCCTGAGATCATGACCTGAGCCCAAGTTAGACACATAACTAACTGAGCTATCCAGATACCCCTAGAGTGAAACATTTTAATGCTTTTTTTAAAAAATTGAATAGATATTTATATTTTAGGTTATTTTCTCCTCAATAAAAATATAAAGTTAGAAGAGAAGAATTTAAAATATTTTTTCAAAATTCTATTTTTGTAATTTTAAAGTATTTTAAGTTCCTATATTTTCTGTAATGGTATCTTAAATGAATTTTAAGAGGTTATTTACAGAAACTTATAGGTATTGTCATGAAATGTCAATTTTTTTGACAAATCTGTTTGATACATTTATTTTTTTAATGTAGTTTTCCAAAGCAAGGTAAATATTTTTGATTAATTGATTTCATAATGGTGGGATTAATACAATTTTATAATTATAAAATATTTTATATTCATTTTTATCCATCTGTCAGAAACTAAATGTCTTAGTGCAGTTTACAAAGTCTGAATTAAAGCCCTGTTTCCTGTCTACCTTTTAAATGAATGAGTCATACAAATTCATACTCATTCAAAATAAAGTATTTTTTAAAAAACCTATCCTTACTGTATACACTTGTAGTACTCTTATTGCTTAACCTAGTTAAAGGCATGACACAAGCATTTCTAACTCTAAGTACTTAGTTTATTAAAAAACAAACAAACATTTCTCCAAACTGAAATTTTAATTTATTTCTATACTAATACAACATTAAGTTCTTTCAGGAGTAATACAAACACATAGGAACATTTTTCTTTTAAATAATAATGAAAATAAAATAATGAAAATGGATTGAAAACTGTATGAGGTGTCAATACCTCTGATTATTTTGCAACTCTGGAAAGATTCAAAGGAGATATATATATATATATATATTCAAAGGATATATATATATTTAATACTCTAATAATCTATATATATATATTTAATACTCTAAATTGACTTTTCAAAATCTACCAACACTGGTGGCTAAGTTACAGATATTTGAATAACTGATCTGATTCAGGGCAAATATTCTGAATGACCCCATAATGTTAAAGTAAATAGCATACTTTATTTCAACTTTATTACTCTAAGCAGGATATGAGCAGGTGAAAATCACACTTAAACTGTCTATACCATTATCCTCTCTATATTAATATATCCCAAGATTAAAAAAAAAGAAGAAGAAGAAGAAGAAAAAGGGAAAACTCTCTGCATTCCTAAGCCTTTTCAGTACAAAGTATGCATCTGTGTGATGGTTGCAGGGTGAAGAGGTTGCATAGATTACTAGATCAAGCCACATTTTACATCCAAATTAATGTCACAACTCTAACAAATTGGGATGCTCAGCTATTGTCAAACAATGTAGGGCCAAGGCTGGCAAATTAGTTAGCATTAGCTTGTAGACCTTTTGGCAGAAAAGAAAAGCTTTTTACTTGAAGCTGGGCATTCTGCAGGATTTGTCAACTCAGACTTGCCACTGGTCTCATTATCTCATTTGTCTTATTTAGGCTAAATTGGCAGTTATGTCTTCATGGCAAATGTTTGTTTTCACAAATGAGCAATGAAGCAGAATCTAGGAAACACAACACTATAACAGCTTAGTGTAAGTTTTTAAGATATTTCTAGAGCTGGATCATTGATCTATAGACATAGAAAATTTTCTTTACCCTTTGAATTTGTTTTAAACTGCAAATTTGTGGCTACTAGGACTTCTATCACAGAAAGTAGAGTTCCTTAAGTCAATTGGACAAAAATATATTGAGTATTGAAAACTTATTATTTATGACATTGGGTAAATTAAAGAGTATGAGATTATTTTTTATTTGGGCTTTTTTTTAGTGTTGTAAGTTAAAATTTTTATGTGATCTTGAGTGACACAATCATATACTTTAAGCATCTATGTGGATATTTAAATGTGTGCACAAAACTACATACACAAAACACATATACATAAATATGCATACATACACACATGACCTCACTATAACATGATTTGTTCTGGTAAATAATATGTAAAACAAGCTTATTTTATTTAGCTTATGTACAAGGAAGTTTAGAAAATTAAGTAATAGAAAGACTATTTATATTTTCTTTTCATGGAGACATATAAGCAGAGACTTAAATATGCACACACAGACTGCCTCAGAATATGTGTGTATTGTGTGAGAGTAATGCGTTAACAATAATATGTACATTAATGATTTAATACTTTAGTTAAGACTGGATCAGCTGGATTATACTATGCTTACAAAAATAATGTCATTTCTAGAAAAGAATAATAGCAGTAAATATATCCTGGTTAACGTAGGTAGAAAACCAAATGCAGACAAAGAAAAGAATAAACCCTACCTCATATTCATTTTTCATAGGATTATCGAGTTCTGTAATCTCACTTTAAGTCACATTCTTGAAATTATAGTTTAAGATCTACTGTGCAAGTGCTGCCATTCTTTTACTCCAAATTATTATAAACTTCATAAATTATGGATCCCAAAAGGAATCATTGCTCAAATTTATAAGCGATTTGTTCATGGACAATAAAAAAAATTCTTGTGAAAACAAAAAATAATGAAAGCCTTTCACTAAAGTGACTAACGGAAAAAGTGCATTTTCTAGAGAAGCAAAAACAAGTCATTCTCTCTGTTTTTAATTTAAAATGTGACTATTAAGATATTGTAAGGAAATTCACAGTACACAGTTTGATTTAATATTCAAGAAAAGTCTTGTCCTTTGGTCATGGAAATTAATTCATATTGGTGTTTGATCAGGTTATGGATGTATAATCATCAAAATTCCATTTGCTTCTGTGTCAGTTATAAGAATAGAATATCACTTATGGATTACAGTAAAGACTCGACGTTGGAAGCACTAGTAAATCAAATACTGGTCTTTAGTGGGCATAAGTGAAAATATATTTTAAACCAGTTCTTCTAATACATCTACTCTGAAAATATATTTCCAAATATACAGGAAATAGACCATTTGTACTTACAATTACACTTAAATTTACAGTTACATTTTTATCAATTGTTCCTTGTTTTAAAAATAAAATTCCTTTGTAGTTCACTAGAAGAATGAGTAACTTTCTCATATTTTTTTTTTTTTTTTTTTTTGGCTTTGTACATTTTGGTTTCAATGAGATCTAATCAAAGAATGTAGGTAAATATTGGCTTATTTGGAGTTTTCTGCTTTGTGGAATCTCTGATGGAGGTTAGCATTTAAGTTTAGGAAATGCATATTGAACTTCTTTTCTTCATCCACACTATGTAGAGCATTGCACTACAGAGTACTGCAATCCTAAAAGTGCAATCTAAAAGTTACTATAAACTTTTTTTGACTTCAAATGACCAAAGAGAAAACTATATCCTGGAAACTTACAATATACCACTTCAAAAAAGATAACTATCGATAATTATCAAACACATACTGGCAAACTCTCAATAAGCAGTATTACTGTAATAAGACTTAGAACATGGAAGTAAATTTCTAAAACCTATTTTATAAGCTCTATTCCATGTTTGAAATGGAATCCATTTTTTAATGAATGAAAAAAGTTAATATTTACAAAAACTGAGGCATAGTTGTGTTTACTCCAATACGAACCAATGGCTCTAAAATACCTAAAATTGCTAGATAAAATAAAAATCATATTTTTTAAGAGTGGCTGTATATGTCACAGAGAAATGGAATTTCTTTGAGGCAAGAACAAATTGTGAAGACAAAGATAGGAAAATAAGCAATTGCTGAAGCTGCTATAAATCCTGAATTTGTATAACTCTGAGGGGGTGTATTGAGAAGCCGTATCTGGACTTGGTGGGGAACTATATAGGAATTCACCACACATAAAGTAAGAATGTTGCCCTCTTCTCCGGGACAACAAAGGTCAGGGGATTTTCCCCTGGGCCAGCCAGGGGAAGTCGAGCAGGAAGGAGAGTGTCAACGGCAAAGAGAAGACAGCAGCAGGGAGGTCTGTCGAAGCAGGATCTCGTTTATTGAGGAAGTGGTACACGTTTATATAAGTTTAGCAGGGGGAGGTGACGGGGATGGGGTGTTGAGTAGGGACATCCAATTAGCTCTAATGGTCAACAGCCCATGCAGGAGGCAATACGGAGGTCAGTGTATCGAATGCACTGTCCAGGAACTGACCACATCCGCAGAAGTCAGATCGGCCAATCCAGAGCTTCCACCATGGTGGCTTAGTGGATAAGGGAGTGTCCGTCACACAGACCCTCCATGGTGGGGAAAGTACTATGTCCTCGTGATAGGTGGTGTCCCCCACATAGGAATTGGAGAAAGACCTATATTATAAGGAAAATAGTTACTAAAATAATTTTGAAGACAAAAGAAATAATATTTCTCTCTCATGTTCCAGGTTCTTGGTAGAAGTAAAATAGAAATTGCTCCTTTTAAAATTGTATTGCAACTGGCTAGGTGTGAGAATTAAATTTGTACTGTTTTTCTGGTTCAAAAAAATATGAAAGAAAAATTAATCTTAAGCAGATTGGATTTGTATTTCCTCCAGGTCTCAGGCAGAGAAAGAAAAAAAAAAGCAAAAACAAAAATCCACATCCTCTGCAGGGAATCAACCTTAAAACCAAGCCTTCAAGAAGTGCCACAGAGACATAAAAAAAAATTCCCAATTAAAAATCATAAAATATTATAAGAAACAAGGGTCTATAAGTGATATGCATCAGGGAAAAATGATTTAAAAACTATATACTTAAAGATTATGTATTAGAATTATTGTATATTACGGTAGGCTGAGTAATGACCTCCAAATATGTTGACTCCTATATATGTTGACTCCTCCCTATAATCTGTGAATATGTTACCTTATATAGTAAAAGGAATTTAACAGATGTGCTTGAGTTAAATATTTTAAGATGAAAATATTATGCTGGATTATCCTCTAATGACAAATATCCTTATAGGAAGGAGTAGAGTTACAGTCAGGGAGGAAGTGATGTGTTGAGAGAAACAGAGACTGACCTGAAGTAGCTATGAGCAAAGAATCAAGTAATGCCAGCAGCCTTTAGAAGCTAGAAAAGTCAAAGAACAGATTCGCCTCTAGAGTGAACAGAAGACACCACATCTGCCAACCTCTTGATTTTAGCCTTTTAAAACTTATTTATACTTCTAGTCTCCACAACCATAAAAGACAAAAATTGCATTATTTCAATTCATTAAGGTAACTATTGTAATAATTATCACAAATTATTATGATAATCTGATATGGTAATAATAGGAAATTAATACACATGTAAATATGAAATAAGAACATTTTGGAGCTTAAATTATTAGAATATAAATTGAAATTTTCCTGAATAGAGAAAACTGTAAGTATGTATAAGGAGATTTTTTTGTGGAGGAAAGCCCACTAAAAAACAACTAGTAGAGATTTTTCAAAAATGTAATAATTCTATATAAGAGTTATACAGCAGAAAAGACAGACCTAAATAATTACTTGATTGGGATGTCTGGGTGACTCAGTTGGTTAAGTGTCTGCCTTTGGCTCAGGTCATGATTCCAGGGTCCTGTGACATCCAGATCCTTGCTCAGCAGGGAGTCTGCTCCCCCCTCTGCCTACCTTCCTCTGTCTCTGACAAAAAAATAAATAAAAATAAAAATATTTTTTAAAAAGGAAGAAAAAGGAAAGAAAGAAAGAGAAACAAAGAAAGAAAGAAAAGAAAGAGAAAAAAAGAAAGAAAGAAAATAAGAAAGAAAAGAAAAGAATTAGTTAGTTAGATGGATAAATCATCTGAAGAAAATATGGAAAATTCAATATAATAAATCAGAAATAGGGGCACCTGGGTGGCTCATTTGTTTAAGCATCTAACTCTTGATTTCAGCTCTGGTCATGATCTCAGGGTCATGAGATGGAGCCCCCTGCCGGGCTTCCCACTCAGTACAGAGTCTGCTTGTCCCTCACCTTGTGCTTTCCTACACTCTTAAAAAAAAAAAAAAGTCAGAAATAGGGACTCCTGGGTGACACAGCCTATTGGTTTTGGCCTAGGTCATGATCTTGGGATCCTCGTAATATATATAGATCACATTATATTATATAATGTGATAGTCAAATGATGAGATAAAGTACTTGGCTCCTTTGAGTTTTTTTCTTATTTAAAATGTAAATGGAATGGAATTTTTTTTTACAGGAGAAGCAGAATAATATAACAAAATACCATTGACAATAACATGTACCACCTTTTATACTCAGTTACCCCAATTTATATTTTCCTCCTTTTTCAAACCCTTTTTTTATAGAACCAGAATCTGTTGAGATTTTCTATATTTTTATTCTTATATATTTCATCCAGTTCTACCTTGCAATACATACAAAACACTCATATTTTCTACTTAAAACCAGCAATCTTCCTAGGTCTAACTTGTCACATTGCCCATGATTATTTGAGAACAAATGAACACATAACTTTATAGAATAGCCTTTAGGGAAAAAACAAAAACAATGCAACAAAACAAAGTGTCATGCGTAATTATCTTACATTTGTTCATGAGTCATTTATTTCTCACAAGAGACAGGTATAATATACAGGTTGTACCTGTTGGCCATCAGGTTACTGAAGCTGCATCAAGACCTATATGCCCTTTAAAGCTATGAATTCCCCTTTATTCAATGAATGATGAGCACATATGATATCTTTGGATACCTTAAGAAAAAAATCTTCCTTGTTAATAAATTTCCTTTTTTCTTTGAATAAAAAAATCAATGTCTTGGATATAGTAAAATAATGTGATTGGATATAACAAACGGTTACATTCTGCCCTAAATAGAACAGTAAGAAGAAATAAAAATATGTTTATACTCCAAAATAAATTTATGTTTATATATGTAAATCTATCCTTTTGCCACAGTGCTGAACACCAGAGAAAAGGCAAATGTCTTTTGAACCATGAGTAGTTGTACCTTCATGCAGAGGATTAGACTAGTAAGACCGATAGGTGAAGGAATAGATAGGAAGTGACATCTTCCTATCTTTCATTTCCAAGTTTTTGCAAGCAGAATACTTGATATAAAACCTTGCCCAAAGAGCAAAGGCATTTATCTCTAATTTGTGCAGCTCCTATATCACTATCTCTTACCTAAAAATACTTAACCTAGTATTCCATATATACACTATGTTGTACTGTGGTACAATTTCATGGGTGAGAATGACACATCTTATCTTAAAATATTTCCTGAAATTTTCTGAAATTTCAGTATTCTAAATTTTAAAGAAATCTCCTTTGAAACAAAAACCCATGTATTACAACAAGCCTCTACACTTAAAGTTACTGTGTTGGGACCTCCTGGCGCCCGCTAGTTTGCAGCCATTAGTGGAAGTCAGCTGGGGTGGCCTCTTGGGCTTCTCCGGAATACTTCCGCATAGGTGACCTAGCTAAATCTTCCCACCCTAGGCTCTTAGCCCGCCGGCAGATTGGCGAATTTAGCCCCACCAAGCAGTCCGGCCTGAAATCTGCGTAAGGCCTTAGTGATAGCCACTAATAAGCTCCTATTGGCCCCTCCTACTTCTTTTACTCCCTCCTTTCCTCGCTGTATAACTGTGTCTCTGATACAATAAAGCTGAGATTGCTGCGCCTTCATGGCTGACTCAACTCCCGGCTCAGTGTGGTTTCTTTCCCGGTTTCAGGGGGGTGGCCTGGCGGTGGACACTTACCATCTCGCTCAGCCCCCGGAGGATAACAGGCTGGTTCAGTTATCCCTCCCCTGCACCAGTGTTATGGAGAGAGCAACATTACTTTCCAGGAGAAAAAAATTCAAGACTTAGTAATTTTTATACTAATTTTGTGGGGATTTATATCCACCTTTTGAAAACCGACTTATGGCAAGTTAGTTATTTCACATGATTCCAGAGCTTTTTACCATATTATCAATTTTACCATATTATGAATTGCTTGATATGTCTATATATGCCACATAGTAACACTGAATATTTAATTTAACTCAAGGAGCATGAATCTAACTGTGTAAGTTATTTATTGTGTTAATTGCTAGGATTCCTCCTGTCTTCTGGAAACAGCATCCTTCTTCTTTTCCCTGCGAATCACGTCGAGTCCCAATAAAAGCGGGCATTATTCTTCCCATTCCCCTGAATAAAGGGATTGCTGAATAAATGAGCCCCTAATCAAAACTATGAAAATCTATTTGTGGTGATTAGGTCACAGCACTGATAGACAAAGGAAGGCGCTATATGAAAGACTCTCCATTGTTTTTCATCTATGCTAGTTGGTAGGAGTTCTTTTCATGTGTCTTAGCTGTGAAGGTGTCTATGGAGGTTGATGGTGCCCATTTCTCCTGCTACAAGAAAAAGTCTGATCAATTTTAGGAAAAACAAAGTAAAAAAGAGAGTGGGAGACAAAGGAGAACGGTTAAGTTCTAAAGCCTGGATTGAAGTTGCTGAGATTCCTAGGACTTCCAAGTGTTTGCAGTCCCAAAGTTGAGTTTAGTAACTCCTCCTTTGATTATTTAAACTAACTCAGTATTCCTTAATATATATATATATATATATATATATATATATATATATATTTTAAGTCAGCTCAATTTAGGTTTACTTTACTGGAAGACAAGTTAGACTTCTGACTAATGAAAATGGGCAGATTTTATAATTTCTTCTCTTTGCTTTCTGCTTTACACCATACAAATATTTAAATGTCATAATTAGAATGGGACCCAGAGAAAAACCTACTTTTTAAATTAAAGTTGTTTAATTCACATGTACACAGAATTAGACAGTAAATAAGGTTGTTTCTGGAGCAACAAATGTATCTACTTTTGAAGGAGCTTCATTCACAAGGGCAAGGTGGTAAGTGAAATATATTTTACTTTATTTTAATCTTTAGTGCAACCCAGTGATGGCATTATTATTACTGCTAAGAAAGCATGAGCTCAGAAAAGCTAAAGTCTTTGACTGCATCACACCAGCGCCATGTACTGAAACCACTAGAGCCACTTGTTCCCTGTGTCCTCCTTTATGAAAAAGAAAACCTTAGATGAACCAACATATCAGCTTTCTAAATACCTTTAACAAGCTGCATTAAAAATTATGGCAGCTGACATAAGACCAGAGATGTTATTCAGTGAATCCCCCCTGAAAAAATAATGGATGCTTGCTTACGGAAATAGATATGAAAATCCCAGAGTGTATTGTTTTGCTTTCATTATTTGGAGACCATTCTTATACCCCTGTATAAATTTTCCTATTGGCCTTTATATCAAACCTGGAAATAAAAAAATCATAAGGTAAACAATAATACATGTATACTATTTATTTGGAAAATGAGTAATTTATTACTTCAGTGTTGTCACAGTGATAGGAAAGCTTAAGCAGATAAATGTAATAATAATAGAACTTGCTATTTCACATTATTCTCTCTCCCTCTCTGTCTTCTCTCTCTTCTCTTTTCTCTCTCTACACATCTATATTTCTTTCCATCTCTTTCTCCCTCCATCTATTTCATTTGACTTTCTCCATTGTTATAATCTAACATGTGCAAAATCTGTATACCTAACAACTTCCTGGTCCACATTTGAGAGCATTAGCCAAAAAGAAAGAAAAAAGAGTTTACATTAAATAAGCACACTAACATGAAAGCAATTTTAATGTATTGGGGCAAATACAAATTATGCATGAGTTACAGGAAGGTGAACTACATGGCCCAAATGTAATCATATATATCACATACGATGTATATGTCATATGAATCATCATGGTGTCATCTAAGTTATGCTATCCAGTAAAATTTAGGTCTGATTAGGTAACTACTGGGCATGTGTGGCTTTGAGTATTTGCAATATGAGGAATGAGACTGTGGAACTGGGTTTTTAATTTCACAACATGTGGCTAATGCCTACTGTGTTGAAGTGTGCACATAGAAAGGAAATAAATTTGGAGGGAGTTGATTCATAAATATCAAGAGAAATATTGGTGTTTGTGATAAAAATTTAAATAATTATGCTGTCCAACTGATTGAATATGCTAGTTTAAAAAGCATTTCTGAGTTAACAAGCTGAAAATGTTAAACAGAAAACCACTTAGAAAATAAGTGTATGAGTGTATGCCATAGATTCTAATACAACTACTAATTTTTAAGACCACAGATATTTCAAGATCTTTTACTATGCAATAATTTTGCATCTCTCCTTTTTTTTAATATGGAAGGGATATAAGTTGTTAAGTAAATAAGTATAATAAGTAAACAATTATGCAGACAATGAAAATTATTTAATATCCACCAGATATATTTAAACGTTCTGAAATGAATGGGTCACCTCCCAGGATGAAGGTATTAATTCTTCCTGTTTAGCATTATCTCATTTTATGCTTGATGAAAGTTATTTTGTAATGATATGCTTCTGCTCTAAATTTATTATTAATTTCCTAAGAAAAAGAAAAATTTACCCAGAGAGAAATTGTATACAATCTTGTGAAAAGCAATCTCAAAAAGGCTCATCTGAAGTTGTCGCCGCGGGGGGACCAGCCTCGGCAGAGATGTGGGTCCCAAACCACGGGATGTCTGGCGGGCAAAATAATGACATGGACAAGAAGAACACGAAGATCTGATGCAAGCTGACAGACCCAAGGTCAGTCAGGAGAGACCTATGAAGCAGGCTCAGGCTCACGCATTGGCTCTCTAGCTCTGGGTTTGGCCCTCTGGCTCTACTTCTCTCTCTTCTTCTGTCTCTCTTGCTCTTTGTCTGCTTCTCTTTCCGCTGCTTTCTTTGCTTCTCTGTTTCTGTCTCTCTTTCTCTCTTTCTGCTTCTCTTGCTCTCTGCTTCTGTCTTCCCAGGCTCTCTGCCATTGCCTCTGCCTTTTCCTTTGCCTCTGGCTCTGCCTTTGTCTCTCTTGACTGACAAGGGCCCCAGTCTTTTATTATTCCAAAGTGAGGAAGTTGGGTGGTGTAGTTAGATCTTTAACTGCTTTTGCACCTGCCCTAGAGACAGGATTGATATTGTTACTGCAGGGTACAGAGTGATTGCTTAAACTCAAAGAAGTTGAGACCATTGAGGCAAAGGGATCAAGGAATACAGGTAAGAGTTACAGAGATATGATTACCAGGAGGAGGATTAAATGGAACTATATGTCTTGGATAAGCACACAAAGGACATATGGCCCCGGCCCACAAGGTAGTGGCTTTCCCGATTCTAGGTTGGGGGGGAGCCCCGAGGGGCTTTCATTCACATTCACAGGTACCTCCACCAAAGTTCCTGGTGGCTTGGGCATGGAGGTAGGGGCAGATCACTCACTGTCCCTGACATGAAGTGTTCAAACCTAGATGGGACAAATACAGTTTTCAAAAAACAAAAGTTCAAATTCTTAACTGTTCACAACTTTCATTTTCTGATTTAAAAGCCTTTGCCCTGAAATCACTATTTGAATCACAAAGATGTTCCCTAACTGCATTACAGATTCAAAAAATGCTCCTTTAATGTATGGTGCAAGCTAAAGACAGGAATCACTAATTGAGCCATGTTTTGTATTTATGAGTCAACTATGTTTGAAAATTGAACTGGGACTGTGAAGTAATTTCACTTAGGCCTTTGAAAAAGCTATTGGATATTATAATGTTTAGTCACCAGTGGCTTGGTTTGAATTTAATGCATCTGTGAGCTAGAAGTTAACATCTTTGTATCCTATTACAAATCTCCTGAGGAAGCCACATTTATTTATTTCCCCATTTAAGATTCAAAGAGGTCATTTGTTCCTGATTAAAGACAAACATTGATCCTCAAATTAAAAAAAAAAAAAGTTTTCTAATGTCTAGTACTTGGTTTCCTACTGTGATTTTAAATGTAAAAATATAGTTTAGTCAAGCAGAAAAACCTCTTTACAGAACCAATTTTTTAAAAGATTTATTTATATATTTATTTCAAAGAAAGAGAGCCTAGAGGGGCAGAGGGAGAGGTTGAAGGAGAGAAGCAGACTCCACACTGGAGAGTGGCCCCATTGACGTGAGGCTTGATCCCACAATCCATGAGATCATGATATGAGCCAAAGTCAAGAGTTGGGCCCCTAACTGACTGAGCCACCCAGGTGCCATTTCGAGAACCACTTCTGCCCTAGGTATCAATCTCAACCTGTTGGCCATTTTGAGAAAATACTCACTTTTCCACAGCGATGAAAATGTTCTTGGTATCATAGAGATCCTGAGATTTCCTTCCTTTTATTTCTTAGTCTTTACAGAGTTCAGAAATTGTTGAATTCTTTTTCTTTTCCTTGCAGTGTTAGGATGCCCAATCACTAATGTTACTTCTTTTTCTTCAATAAGAAAGACTATGTTGCTAATGTCAGTAATCACAGCATTTGAAAAGTAGTTTTAAGAGTAATGCTGTGCTGTCAACTGTCAGCTACATAAAGAGCTAGCCTCTGCAAGTTCCCACATCTTATTAAACAAAATGTGCAGCACAGTAGAGCCAACCCTGTCGTGTATACCCCACTCTACTTTACCGTAAGGATTTTATGTTACTGCAGAACATGGCGGCAGAGTTGTAAATAAACCAACTCTGTGACTCATGCTAAAGGACAATAAAGCATCTGCACCAGACAGAGTCACTTTCTTGTTCTATTAAGTTATCATTCCAATTTTCAGTTCAGGTTTTCTGGGGCTCTTAGATATGATTCCCCTCCACATACACTTGATCACATATTTCCTTTTGTCTTTATTTCCTTCCTCGAAATTTCTATCAAAAGTGCTGAATAGCAGAACTTGTCATGCCACATTTCATAAGTACCTCTTTGTCCCTCACTGGTTTTCATCATTGTACTCGGTCATCCATTTATTAATTCTTCTGTTAATTCAATTCACAAATAAGGTTTGATAGACTGCTATATGCCATAGTCTGTGGTAGGTAACAAAAATATTATGCATAAGCGACTTCTTCTGAAAAAGAAATATCCACGTAATCTATCTGTGAAAAGTGATCACCTATAGTATAAACTATATTCACCCAATGTCAGATGACAGGACTGAGCATAACACAGACTCCTATTATAGCCCCATCATGTTAATAATGAACTATCAAAACTGATCTTATCAACACTAATCAATTAATTCAAAAACATTGGTATCAGTCTCTGTTCCTCTGTGTGGAAAATTCCTTGAGGTTCTTTCAGAGTTGCTACTATTACAGAAGAGAAATCTTATTGTGGTCATGATATTCAACAAGGAAAAATCATATGGCTGCAAAGGACATAGCACTACAATGAGAGGGCAAAGATCAATTCATGGCAATTAGTAGATTTGTCATTCACATTCAAACAAGGAAATGAAACTTAAAAGAAATACCTATCAATACCCAGAGGGCAGTACATTCATTGTGCAGTATTTCATGGCTCTTTTATTTCTTGTATAGTTGCTTGTTACTGTTTTATGGCAGAAAAAAGTTAAGATTAGAGAAATAACCTGCCCCATTTCATGGCAGAGGAGAAATAGTTCATTGTTATTTATAGGACACTTATAACATGATATACAGTATGCTAAATATTTTATATTCCAGAGAGTCAGTATAATCTTAAAAGTTAATGTAAGTCATTAATGCAGATAAAAACCCAGAAGAGGCTTAAAATTATTAGTAATGTTTTAAACCAAAAAAAAAAAGGGGGGGGAAGGAAGAAAAGAAAAGAGAAGAAGGCAAGTGGCAAGTGGGAACTTGGGAATTCTGAGCCTGTAACCATGCTAGGAATCTGTTTATTGATCCCCCAAATTTACTTTAAAAATTTTTATGTATGTGTTTGATTAAAGAAAAGAGTGTCATCTCTAGCAACACACTGTAGTAACTATCCTTAAAATAAAAACAATGGTCTTGCTATAAAACACCAGAAATGATAGATGACATATAGCTAAAATTCTGACACAAAAAGAGTTTCGTCTGTTTTGTTCAAGGCTTTTGAACAAGAGTTGAACACTGATGTCTACATGAAAAGCTGCATGTGGATATTTACAGCAGTTTTATTGAAAGCAACTAAGATGTCCCTCAGTAAGTGAATGGATAAATAAACTTGGTACATTCAGACAATGGAGTATCACTTAATGCTCAAAAGAAATGAGCTACCAAGCTATAAAGACATGGAGGAAACTTACATGCATCTTACTAAGTGAAGGAGACCAATATGTAAAGGCTGTGCACTGTTTGGTGATTTCAACTATATGACATTCCAGAAAAGGAAAACTGTGGAAACAGTAAAAAGATCAGTGGTAGCCAAGAGTTAGGGGAGGAGGAATAAGCAGAGCACACAGGATTTAGGCAAAGCACAGAGGAGTTACTGTGTATAGAACTATAAGTGGTGAATACATCTCATTATGCATGTGTCCAAACCCACTGAATGAACAGCACCCAAAACTAACTCCCACATAAACCATGGCCTCTGGATGATAAGGGTGTGTCCGTGTAGGTTCATCCATTACATAAATACCACACTGGAGAGAGATGTTGGATATCTGAAATCTCTGTATCTTCCACTCAATTTGCTGTGAACCTAAAACTGCTCTAGAAGATGAAGTCTATTAAAAAATATCCCAAAAAAGAATAAGTACTCTAAAGCATATTTATTCAAATAACATGTTGCATATGTGTAAACATGCAGATATATGATAAAATTGGAACAGTGCTACCTAAAATGAGGGAAAGATATAAAATATGCTTCAATTATAACTTAAAGATGAAATTTCTTTTTTTTATTTTTTAAAGATTTTATTTATTTATTTGACAGAAAGAGAGATCACAAGTAGGCAGAGAAAGGAGGAAGCAGGCACCCTGCTGAGCAGAGAGCCCTATGTGGGCCTCGATCCCACGGCCCTGAGATCATGACCTGAGCTGAAGGCAGAGGCTTTAACCCTCTGAGCCACCCAGGTGCCCAAAGATGAAATTTCTTAAGCTGGGTGGGGATTTCATGTATGTTTACTACATCATTGGCTATATGTTTTGTGTGCCTAAAATAGACACCAATGCAATAACATAAAATACACTTAAAGTTATATACATGAGAATAGACGGCCTTAAATGAAACACCCGTAATAAATAACTTTCATCCTCAATAAATAGAATAAATAAATAAATAATTTCCATCCTTTCTGTAGTTAACCATAACTGGCGTCTTTTTATTCTCTTTCCTTCTCATTCTGTTTACACGGCTTGCCTGATCACAGTCTCCTTCTTCAAGTCTCTATATATAGTTCCTTCCTTAATTCTCCAGTGGTGTTTAGCTCTGTCTCTGTCCCTTCTTCAAAATGTGTGCACCCAAATCAGCTACAAAGCTCAGCAGATAATACTCTAAATAGCAGATCCGGGGTGCCTGGGCGGCTCAGCTGGTTAAACCACTGCATTTAGCTCAGGTCGTGATCCTGGAGTCCCAGGATTGAGTCCCACGTCGGGCTCCCAGCTCCTCTGGGAGTCTGCTTCTCCCTCTCACCTTCTCTCCTCCCATGCTCTCTCTCACTCACTCTCTCTCAAGTAAATAAATGCAATATTAAAAAATAAATAAATAGCAGATCTGTGTTTTTACCCATACACACGCATGTACACACTCCCGCACAGGTACACACAAACACAGTGTTTAAGAAAAAAAAAAAAATGGAGTGCTTGAGTTGCTCGGTGGGTTAAACATCTGCCTCCGGCTCAGGTCATGATCCCTGACTCTTGGAATTGAGAGCCGGAATTGGGCTCCCTGCTCTGTGGGGAGAGTGCTTCTCCCTCAGTCTGTCTCTCCTCCTGCTCATACTCTCTCTCTAGCAAATAAATAAATAAAATCTTAAAAAAAAAATTAAAAATACATATATGTATATCCTATTTATAAATACAAAAAATGAATCTTCAGCAAAACAAAAGAATATTTTGTATTATTTTTTCCCCAGTATCTACCTCATAGCTCAGTACACAGCAAAGCCTACCAAATAGGAGTTGCCTTGATGTTGCTCGCATGGCCTGACTGGTCAGTGCCTTCACAGACTGGCTGCTCGAAAGGCCTGTTACTCACGACCGTGTGCACCATACATTAATTAAATCTTGTTTCAAATATATGTACAAATGAGTTCAGGAAGAGAGAAAACATCACCAATCGTGGTAAAAATATGAAAGAAATTGGAGAGGAGGAACGCTGCTCAGATAAATTTTGCCAATTACCATAGAAGGCACTCTTCTTTAGATTTTATTCAAAAGAGTACTAAAATAATTTATTATTGAAGCTTAAAATAAAAGAGATTTACATAATATGCTAAAGCTGTGAATAAGGGAGAGATGCAGTTCATATGCAAGCAGGCTGTCATAATTATGTTTGCTTTTTAGGATGTATGTTCTTACAAAACAATAATCATGCAGACGTTTTGTGCCATTGGCTGTTTTCCTGATTCTCCTAACTCCAACCCCATCTCTGATTGCCACAAACCAAGTGAGGACCACCAACAGCTCTTATTTTCTGGCAGTTTATTGCTTTGACACTCTTGGAAATTGCTTTTGTTGCTTTTACTGTTGTTTATTTTCATTTTTGTTTTTCTCTCAGTCTCAACCCACAGGTGCCTGGCATGGGGTTAGGTAAATTGTTGATACTAAATAGATTCCAGTTAAATTAAGGTAAATTTGCTAAGCCTTCTATTGGCTTCCTTTGCACAAAGGCTAGCTACCATCTCTTAGAGGTGAAATTCCTGCAAATTTCATGTGTTTGGGAAAGTAGCAGAGACTGGTCTAGTTCTTTGAGCACAGTGAAGCATTGAGCATTATTAGATGTCCTCAAATTTTCACTAGGAAGTTAGCTTAATTTAGAATTTGAATAGATTTCGTGGGTCCCTCTCCACATTTTTTCCACCATTCTCTGTTTTGGCTGTGCTTTCTGTTGTGGTCTTTCAAAAGTTTAATAACCAGATTTTACCCACAGGATATACTTTTCCCTATATATTTTCTACAAGCATGTTTAAAAAAAAAAAAGTAGGAAATTCCAGCAGAACTTTAAGAAATTTTGAAGAAAGAACACTGAATATTTGTATCCAACAAGGATATTTTGCTCATATATGAAGGAAAAAAGTTTGGTTTTAGCACCTAGGAAGATATTTTTAGATGATTTGAGAACATTGAGGGAAGTGAATAGCAAATGCACAAATTGACTTTGGCCGATGTACTTATATTTTCTAAATATGACTCTTCCTGCTCTTTGGAAAATGCCATTCTGTGAACTGAATTTGAACTCCAAAGGTTAGCTCATTAAAGGTTAGATCGCTACCCAAAGGAGTTCAAGAAAATAAAACACCTCTGTGTTGTATATATCATAACTCAGAATAAAAGAGAAAATAGTGCAATTTAAGGAAAGATTTCAATACCCCATGTCCTTTTACCAACTGCTCTGTTTACTAAATTCTCTTTTATTTGTGTCTATGAACCCACTTGAGGCATTTTTCAAATTAGACTTAAATCACTTCAAATATTCTTCTAATTGCAACAACTGTGTGGACTACTGTGATAGGACCAAATAGTATATAACTGATGGCGTTATGACCTTTTCCCTAACCACTGTTTTGAGAGACAGAGTAGCAAGTATAGTTTTTTCTTAACATCAGAGAAGAGATATGTTACACCTGTGAGAACTCGGAACATATGATCTGGCCTAAAAGAAAAAGTTGTTAGCAAGTAACTTTACCCTGCGATTGCATATTTATCGGTCTCATTCACTTCAAATGAGGTGATAGGTATAGATTTCTGTGCCCTGTGCCCAAGTACACATGGATTGTGGATTATGTTTGGCATTTTCTCTTTTTTTTTAAATATTTTATTTACTTGACAGAGAGAAATACAGCTAGAGAGGGAACACAAGCAGGGGGAGTGAGAGAGGGAGAAGTAGGCCTCCTGCCGAGCAGGGAGCCCGATGTGGGGCTCGATCCCAGGTCTCCAGGATCATGACTTGAGCCGAAGGCAGTCGCTTAACCAACTGAGCCACCCAGGCGCCACCTACGTTTGGCATTTTCTAATATTACGATGTGTAAATCTTTTTAAATGTTGTGCCCTCACATTTTGCCAAGTCCAATATGGGACACCAGTTGGATGGTTCTGCCCTGACATACAGCAGTGACTTGGTGACAAAACAAGAGGCGATTTCTATTTCAATGAAAATGAACTTCATAGTCCAGGGGGAAATGTTGCAAAAAAATACATAAGAAATATAAGAATGGATAAACTAAATATTAAATTGAAATCTAAAACAGAGAATTGCTTCATTGTCTTAAACAAGGTTCCTCAGGATCTCTTGGCTTCTATATTCTTTACTCTCTATCTCCTTAGAGAAGGAGATTGGGATGTGAAGATATTTTCTATCTTGGAAATTTTCTATCTTGGAAAATATCTTCCCAACATCTATGGAAAATAGCTTCCCAACATCCTATTTTTATTTTGTCTGTTTTTTTTTAAGACTCATTTTTTTTTCCTTTTTGGTTTATGAATTAACTTGTGGGAGTAGCATGCCTTTTCTTTTTAATATCTTCTTGTAATGGTAGATTTTAAAGTTCCACTTCTTACAAGAGACTTCCTAGATTGTAAAGAAGTCGGCCTTGTTTCTCTTTTCCTGATTATTCAGATGCCTTACAACCTATAAGCTCATCAGGAATTAAAGCTATTTTTTAAATTATTAGGCGGATTTCAGCTTTTTAAGTTGTTGACGGTACTTAGCTTGTTATGCATTTTTTGTGTTTCTTTATATTGTCTGAACAAGGCATTAAAATCCCTTTAATTTGGGAGTCTCAATTGTAAATGTTTTGAGAGGCCAAGCAGGTCAATTCATGCATAAGTAAGCTCATGTGATACAGAGTGGTGAGAAACCAGGAGAATTAGAACTTGATGTCCTTTCTAAAATTGTTCAAATTTAAATTCTTAGGAAAATCTCTACTAGTCAAATCAAACATAAGGTAGTTACTAGTTACAAATCCTGGTGTAAGGTAATTTATAGAGGAACACATAGACCTACATGCAATTAAAAATAGACACAAACACTAGGGTGCTAATCTCAAATAACTAAAACTTCAGGTGAAAATTATCTTTTTGTGTTATGGTAAAGAGCGTCTCATCAATATTAAAATTAAAACAAAGTGTCTCATATGATTACATATAGTTCAAACCTGAAAATATTTTAATATTTGTAGACTCCGGATTGATTTACATGATAGAAATAACTATCCACTGGAATAGATTAAATAAGGGAAAAATTTCTAAGTAAAAAATAGTATTTTTTAGAATGAATTTTTTAGAATGAATTCAATAGAATGAATACTATCTTTATACTTACGAAAGGGTATTATTAATGCTGAACAATAGCAAAGGGCTCTAAAAAAGACAGAATCCTGACCAACTCAGCAGCTAAGATGGAATACCATTTTGCACAAAATTAAGTGCTACAGAGGCATCTGGGTGGCACAGCTTGTTAAGCTTCAAACTTGTGGTTTTGGCTCAGGTCTTGATCTCAGGGTGGTGAGAAGGAGCCCCAAAATGAGCTTTCTCCCTCTGCCCTTCCCCCTCCCTGCTCTCTCTCCAAAACCAATGGATACATTAAAAAAAAAATTAAGTGCTACAGATTAAAATCTAAAGTGTCATCTTTTGCATATGTGTAATGTCATCTATGAGTCAGGCTTGTCTTTTAGGCAACATTTGCACAACTGAGAAGATCCTATCAACAGTAGAGTCTACCAATAAGAAGAAAAAGTAGAAAGAAAGAAGAAAAACATAAACCAAAACAGTGGTATGATCTCATCAAAATCATAATCTAAAGGAGACTTCTTAAGGAAAGAACAAAGGAGTATCAGAAATACAATGGGGGCTTTCTCAAACTGTGTAAGGAGAGGCAATATTCATCTGTGGACTTACTTGCTCACAGAGGTAAAGGAACCTCAGAGATTCTATTTGGCCCTGATACATTGAACATCATCCTTATTATGTATAAGCCCTCAATGGTTACATATCCTCACAAGTAAGCTCACAATTATGCTTACATGTGCTTATACCTTCTCCACATGCATTTACTCACATAGCCTTTCACACCCACACCTGTGTTCAATCATGCTCCCACTCCAAGGTTACTTGAGAAACACTGATCTAAATCCTATAGAAATTAAAAATAGTTGCTCAAAATTCCCCTTTGAAGAAAACAATATACATCTTCAATTGTCAGCAGATGGATTATAGACAATATTTACATGTTGAAAGATTTCAGTTACAGTAATATCTACCAGCATTTTTCAGTCTATATTGGGCCACTTCCTTCTCTTGAAATACAACTCCATTTTCCAAATTTGGCTAATCTCAACTTATTTTAGGAACACAATTATCCATCAAAATGAGGCAGCTTTACAACCGGGAAAAATACAATGTTAGAATGTTGAACTTTTCATCTGAGATGTTATCAATTTTAATGATTAATGATAGAGACTTTTTTCTCTCTCTCTGAAAATTACTTAGCTGGTACACTTCATTGACCATACGGAAAGCGTTAGATCTAGGACTTTTTTAAGAAAAGTAAAAACAAATGGAATATAGAGACACTAATCTTTGAATAGAAGAGAGAGAACATACTAACACTTATTAAAATCTAGGCACTGTGATTGACCCTGCAATGGGTACCATATACACGTACTCTCATTTAAAGAGGGCAGAGCTTTATTCTTGCTTCTGAGGCAAGCGACAAGCAACCTTGAGGGCCAGCTAATTGCTCTGGCTCAGAGCTCAGTCCTTTAAAATTATAATAAAGTTAGTTATTAATATCATAACTTTATTGACAAAATGATATAAGTATCACAGTCTATGACAGGGCCTATCCTTTCTTCAGCAGGTTTTAATATAGTCCAACGTTTATTTTTCTTTTATTTTATATCAAATCTAATTCTCTTTTTTGGGGTTAGACAAAGACTGCATGTTCTTATTTCTAAGTGACTATCGTCACTCAAACCCAATGCAAAATCACTAAAAACTGTATAACTCTACTCTTTATAAAGTTCTTTTACAAACATTAGATTGATTCAACTTTGTGTAAAAGAGTTCTACAATATTCAAGGAATTGTGAAAGTTTTGAATTTAGAGCTTCGAATTGCCTGACTAGAGAAAGACATGGTAATTTTTGGAGCCTTAAGGAGCCCACTATTCCTCCTCCAGCTTTTGAACTGACAGTCCCAAGTGTCACACAGATGGAGATCAAAATACATTACATAATTGGTAAAAGCTGAACTTGAAAATTTGTCTTAGATGTCTAGACACAAGGAGGGATCTTAACACTGCTGATCAATGTCCAGATTGTTCCCTGAGTCACAAGCAGAGCCCAAATTACAGATTTCCCCATCAATAAAATCTTCTAGGAGCCCTATCATGAAAGAAAGAATATATATATTCAGAGAAAAAGCCACTCTAAAGAATAAGGATCCAGAAAGCCTTCAACTCTCTATGCTATAGACTGAATCATTGTGCTCCCCCAGCCTTCATACTTTGAAACCTAATGCCCAGTGTGATGATATTAGGAGGTGAGGGGCTTTGGGGAGGTGATTACATGATGAGAGCTGAGCCATCATGAATGCTATCAGTGCCCTTATAAAGGAGACTCCAGAGAGTTCCTTCAACCCTTCCACCACGTAAGTTTTGGTGAAAATATGGCTGTCTATGAACTAGGAAACAGGCTCCCACCAGACACAGGAATCTGCTAGATTCTTGATCTGGGCTTTCCAGTTGACAGAACTATGAAAAATAAATTCCAGTTTGATATTCTGTTATGGCAACCCAAGTAGACTAAAATAGAAATATAAGAACTTTCTTCTTCCCAACTTATCAATTGACTCAGCTGTCTCTTCAATGGCAGATATGAAGGAATGTACAGATGAAAATAGCTAAGGAACTTCTAATACTCTCCCTACAGTGGAGTAGAAGTTTCTTATCTTCTAAAGAGACATGACAAGTGGGTATTCACCTTTTTATTTTTCACACTTCTTTTTAGTGGTCATGCCTGAAAGGACTCAAAATGAATTGCCTGAATTTCCATGAAGCTACAAAAGAAAGATAAGATTTCTTTTCTACTTGGTGACTAAATATCTTAAATGTGTTGTTCTGGAAATTAATCTACTTTATATCAAGCAATTAATATATAAATTTTAGTTAAGAAATGGCAATTATTTTTGAATGACCAGTATGATCTTTGATGGGGGCAAACACTCTTTGGACAGAAGTAGATTTTTTTTTTTTTTTTAAGATTTTATTTATTTATTTGACAGAGAGAAACACAGCGAGAGAGGGAACACAAGCAGGGGGGAGTGAGAGAGGGATAAACAGGTTTCCTGCCGAGCAGGGAGCCCGATGTGGGACTTGATCCCAGATCTCCAGGATCATGACCTGAGCTGAAGGCAGTCGCTTAACCAACTGAGCCACCCAGGCGCCCCCAGAAGTAGATTTTTAATTCTGGATTTTTGCTTTACTATTTGGCCATGATCAAGTTAGAGAATTTTTTTTTTTAATTTCCATTTGTAAAATTTGAGAAGATTTAAAATAAAACAAATAAAATATATGTAAATTATTGAAATTGCAACATGACATAAACTCATTATGGTAACAATTATGTTCACAGTAAGTGTTTAAATTTAAAAGTCAGCAGTGTGAGGC
Organism: Spilogale gracilis; assembly: GCA_004023965.1. NCBI lineage: Eukaryota > Metazoa > Chordata > Mammalia > Carnivora > Mephitidae > Spilogale > Spilogale gracilis. The sequence continues at coordinate 25,882 of PITA01000421.1, read as the reverse complement.
ATCATTTATTTTTTAATTCATTGTAAATTCTCATATATTCTTGGATCAACTGCTATTCAGAAGGCACTGTTCTGGGCATATGAGTTTCAATAGAGAAATAAACATAAAAAATCCCAATCCTAGAGCAACTCAAATGACAGACAGATTAAATTGTTAGATATCATAAATATAAACAGAATATAAATATACAAAAGATCTCATTCCATTCTTTAATTAATCAAAATTATTCTCTGGTAATTTTATGTGAATAGTCAACTATTTTCCTCAAATACAAACTGTTAGGGCCTGCTTAGCCTCAAGGCCTCTGTATTCATCCTTTTACTCATTTTAACTTTCGGGCCATGTATTCTAAACAAACTAATGGCCCTCGTAAAAGACCGGGTCAGTACAGTGCAGCTAATGGTCCTGAGATAACAATATAAAATATAACTGGCCCCAAATATGTAGAGGCGTCTCACCTAAATGAGTAAGATTCCTCATTACGAATGAGTAAAGGGGGGAATGTTAGGGCCTGCTTAGCTTCAAGGCCACCATAACAAGTTCTGAAACTCCCTGATGATTTAGGCCTCTACATATCTAAGACCCCCTGGTGATTCATGCCTTTACAAGGCCGTGTTTACCAAATGAAGACAGTTGAGTCAAGAAACCATTTGCGCATCTTGCTTCAGTTCCTGGAATATGTGCGTATGTGTGTGGGTGTGTGTGAGGGGGTCAAAATGTTATCTCACCCAACTTCTCTGTAACTTGTTTGTCCTTGCCTATAAAAGCTGTGCTGAAAGTATGCTCGGGGTCTCTGAGCATGACTGGTAACGTCCGCACGGAGGCCCAGGTTTGAACCTGACAATAAATGACCCTTGCTGCTTGGCTTTGACTCTGTACTCTGGTGGTCGTCTTTGGGGGATCTCTGAATTTGGGCACAACATCTGGGGGCTCATCCGGGATAACCCCCTCAGGCCCATCAGACACCTAGTCAACGGGTCGCTAAAAACTGATCGGTAAGTGAGCCGACTCTGTCTCTGTCTCTGTCTCTGTGTTGTCTGTCATCTCTCGGATCCGTGTTCTGCATCTGTCTTATGAGGTCTGAATCTGAAACAGGCAAATGGTCCTGGCGGATGAGCTATAGGACCGCCAGTGGGGCCAGTAGGAGACGTTCTCCGGACTCCGTCTGGGGCTGTTTGCCCAGCCCGTCTGGTTCTGTTTTCTGAGGTCTGAATCTGAAACTGGCAAATGAGTTTTTTATGGTTTGGCTAAGACTCAAGTTCGGAGATATGTCATAGCCAGAACACAAACAGAGAGTGAAAGTAAAAGATCTCTCTCACCTAGAGAAGTGAAGTGAGACCAAAGTAATAGACTGAACAGCAAAGATATTCATGCCTAGTGGAAATGTTTAGCAGCAGAAAGTATCTAAAGAAGTTCCAGAACATGGGGAGAACAATAGGATGGCTATCACCAAGCAGAGAAAAGTCAACATTGTAACAAAGTAAATATGAGGTCACAGATAATAGGGAATTTTAAGCAGCAATATATCCTCAATTCTAATTAGATTTGTATAATCTGCCATCATTTGTTCATTTTCCACATCCTGTGTTTCATTTTTACCAAGCTTATAATAAATAATAAGGACTAAGGGCCTCTAGATAGTTGTGTCTTTAGAATATGAGAATCGGCCTTTAGAAAATGGATTAAATATATATAAACTTCTCTTTATTTAGATCTTGCAATTTTTTTTTGCTAAATGTCATCTTGAGATATATACATTTTATCAAGACAAGTTTCTTTTGTCATTTCTGTTTCTAGCTGGTTTTTGCTAGTGCAGCTAAGAATATTTAAGGCTTTTTTTTTTTCCAGAAAGTAAACTATACTACTTTCATTCTTTATTTTTCCACGAAAAAGATGCATTCGTTTTTCACCTATTAACAGGCTACAAACATCATTTCTTTCTGTCTGCAAGAAAAGGAAAGCTATGGGGTGCCTGGGTGGTTCAGTCGTTAAGCATCTGCCTTCGGATCAAGTCATTATCCTGGTGTTCTGGGATCGCGCCCTGCATTGGGTTCCCTGCTTGGTGGGAAGCCTGCTTCTCCCTCTCTCTCTCCCCCTGCTTGTTTTCTCTCTCTGGCTGTGTTTCTCTCTGTCAAATAAATAAATAAAATCTTTTTTTTTAAGGGGAATTTAAAGGGAAACTATACATTTTTACTCATTAATGATTTAATGCCATTGTGTTAATAATCTATTGAAGTCTATGAGAAACAAACAATAGTGTATTTTAGCAGAAGAAATAAATAGAGAATAGGTATTTCGTGAGTGAGTCAGTCTGAGCACAGGGGAGAAGAAAAAGATGTGAACCATATTAATAGCATATTAAAGCTGGTGGGCTTTGCTATTTATATAGAAGTTACCCAAGAAAGGAGAGAAATAGCTGGCAGATGAGTAAATCTAGGACTCTATCTGAGAAAATGGTTAATGTGACCATTAACCATGGGGGACCTAGGAGACACTATTCATTAATGCACCAGACTTCACTTGACCTGAGAATTCCCCACCACCTCTCCCGGAATGTCTGCCAGGTGATTCTCCATCATATCCAAAGAAGACTGTCCTCCAACTCCATCCATTAACTTGTTTTTTTCCTTGTCTTTGGAAATAGAACGTGCCTATGCCATGCTTAGATTCTGCTCTTTCTTCTACTTTATAATCAGATGTGGATTCTATCCTTCCAGTACCCAAAAGAGTCAAAAGCCTCAGGGGGAAGTAGAACCCTGCGAACAGTGGGATCATCTGAGGAAGAACCAATACTGCCTTTTGGAGGTAAGATGAACAGCAGGTTAAAAGATACTTCATTATATTAGCACTTAAAAATAACAAGCAAACACCAACTACAGCCTCCAGCCATTTTACCTACCTATTCTTATAAACATCATCTAGGACACTCAGGATTAATCAAATTACAGCTGCCTCCAGGAACACAGCCTGAAATACCCAGAATTCATGGTCAACTTAATTAAGTGCCAGGTGGAGTACAACAGAAAGTACTGATAGATCTAGCTACCTGTGAAACAAAGACTTTCAAATATTTGGCTTCTTTGACCAAAAGAAGGCAAGAATAGGATTTGCTGCTGCTCTGGGGAAAGTGAAGGAGCTAGAACTTATTTTTTTCATATTGGTGCAATACCATTGAGAGGGATACTAAGCACTGTGCCTACCCTTTGCAGCTGTGTATCTTAGGAAAAGACTTTTTTCCCCTGATGATCATGACAATTAAAATAGGCAAAAGAATTAGTCAATAATATATGTTTTATTTGTGATTGAGTTTTTTACATTTCAGTAACAGGAATGAAAGAAAAGGCACTGTCTTCCCTCTTTGGGAGAGGTTTATAGAAATATCCCATATGGTTGTACAAATAAAAGCTTGTGTAGTAGTCAAATAAGTTTGTTTGGTTTTTTGAACTTAGTTGTAAAATCAGATTCCACAGAATAAAAATGTTAACATCAGCTCTAGCACTGCACATTCTCAGGTTTGAAGTTCAGTGAAACCTGATTGACAGGTGAATAGTAACCAGTAACTATGGCCAAGTTGAGTCTCGCTTACATGCTCCATTCCTAGAGCCTGGGATGAAGTCAAATTTATCAGATCCACAGACACTGAGAATGCTGAAGGGTGTAGATTCCCATAGAGACAACCTTTAATTTAAGCCATAAAAAAAGTTCTCAACAAAAGGAAGACAAACCATTCTCCAAGAAGTAAAGACTTAATGTCATTAAAATGTCAAATGGAAATAAAAAGAATTATATTAACTAAAAGCACATTTTAAAATTTTGATAGCAATAATGGCCACAATAGCCAAACTATGGAAAGAGCCAAGGTGCCCTTCAACAGATGAATGGATAAAGAAGATATGGTCCATATATACAATGGAATATTATGCCTCCATCAGAAAGGATGAATACCCAACTTTTGAATCAACATGGACTGGATTGGAGGAGATTATGCTGAGTGAAATAAGCCAAGCAGAGTAAGTCAAGTATCATATGGTTTCACTTACTTGTGGAGCATAAAGAGTAACATGGAGGACATTAGGAGAAGGAAAGGAAATGTGAACTGGAGTATATCAGAGAGGGAGACAAGCATAAGAGACTCTGAGAAACAAACTGAGGGTTTTGGAAGGGAAGGGGGTAGGCGAATGGGTGAGCCCTGTGGTGGGTATTAAGGAGGGCACATATTGCATGGAGCACTTGGTGTGGGGCATAAACAATGAATCTTGGAACATTGACAAAATAAAATAAATTATTTTTAAAAAAATGTTCAATAAAGACTATTTTTCTTATACAGAATACATAAATCAATCAATAAAATTTTGATTAAATGTTTCCAACGTTCATGTGGAAATTAAAGGTAGACAAGAAAATCTTGAAAAAGTGGAATAACAATTTGCCATTGTTGACTTTTAAAGTCATTATAAGTCACCAAAATAAAAAAAAGAATGAATATAGTATCAGTGGAGAGATAGGCAAATAGGTATTTAGAACAGAATTTAGAAATAGATCCAATTAAGATATAAATGAGGGAGCTAACATGACAGTTAAAGGAAGGGCTAGATTATACAGGTAAATTAAATAGGCCAGCAGATGATTCATTTGCAAGAAAATAAATTTTATCCCTACTTTGCTCAGTAATCCAAAATAAAATCAATAAGATTAAATATTTAAGATAATAACAATGGTAATTAATAGTACAATTATAGTTAATAATTATTAGGTTCATGTTTTTTCCAGGCAGTGTTATAAAGGGTTGTTGCAATCTAACCAGTTAGTGTTCCAACAATCTTTATTTTACAGACGAGGGAACTAATAGAGAATCTAAATGATTGCTCATACCTATGGAACTAGAATTTTGAACCAGAGCAGATATTTCACACTTAACAATTATTTTATTATATATCTATAAAAATAACATGAAAATATTATATGAATATTTAATATCTTTAATGTAGTCAGAATAGATATTTTTCTGAATATTAGGATCCAACAAATGTTAAATTTCTTTAAATCAAAATTAATCTACTTGGAATCTCTATTCAGAGGAGTAGGAAATTCAGTCAGTGATTGGAGAGGAGACTTTTCCCAGAGTCTTAAAAGTGACAGTCTCTGTATTAGTTTCTATTACTATGTAACAACTTACCAAAAATTTAGCAGTTTCAAAGAACACAAATTTCTTATCTCAGTTTCAATGGGTGAAAAGTCCAAGCACAGCTAAACCGGATCCTTTGTTCAGGGTCCCACCAGGCTGAAATCATGATGTTGGCTGGGCCGTGTTATCTGGAACATGGCTTACTCTTTCAAACTTATCTAGACTGTTGGCAGAATTCAGTTGCTCACAGCTGTAGAATCAAGGTCCCTATTTTCTTGATCTCTGTCAACTGGGGACACGTTGGCTCCTAGAGGATCCCCTAAAGTTCTAGTCATGTGGCCCTCTGACAACATCAATATTGACCTGACTTCTGCAATACCAGCAGAAGAATCTCTCATAGTCCAACAATATTGTATCTTAACCAAGACAATGTTTTCCTATAAAATTTTCCCCAAGATGATGCACAGCAATATCTAAATGAGGTTGATTTCTGGGCACTGGGCAATTTCTTCTTTTGGTACTATAACTCAAAACTCATATACAACATAGAAAGTAAGAAAATGTAAACATTTAGATACCAACTTGAGGCATCAAAGGGATATTACCTCTTATTCTCTCTAGTTTTTGATAGAAATACAAACAATTATAAACAAGTAGACTCTAGAATATCTTTCATGGTTATTATGACAGACAACAAAAACATATAAATAAAAAGATCAAAGAACTGACTAAAGTAAAAGTACTACTTTGGTAAAAGACACCATGGATAGTACTAAAATAAAAGGATAGACAACTGGGAAAAAATATTATATACATGACAGAGAAAGAAAAAGAACAATTTTAAATTAATGTAAACAGCTCCTACAAGTTAATAAGTAAAATAACTCAACTGAAAAATAGTAAAGGTTTTGAATAAATAACTTACAGAATAGAAAATATAAAAAGAGAATAAACATTGTAAGATGTCTAGCATTATCAGTAGTTGGAAACATGGAAATTAAAATGAGTAATGAAATATTATTTATCACTGTCACATTAAGAGGTATAGAAAATATATATCTTCCTCAACTTCACAGTTGGGTTATGTTCTGATAAACTCATCATAAGTTGAAAATATTATAATTTGAAAAAGCATTCAATACGCTTAATCTACTGAACATCATAACTTGGCGTAGCCTACCTTAAACATGCTAAGCCCACTTATATTAGCCTACAGTTGGACAAAAATCATCTAATGCAATATAAGTATCTCGTGTAATTTATCAAATGCTGTACTGAAAGTAAAAAATAGAATGGTTGTTTGGGTGCAGAATGATACTAAGTATACCAGTTGTTTACCCCGGTGCTCACATGGCTGTCTGTAGTCACTCCTCAGCATCAGGAGAGGCTACTTTATCACAACTGCTAGCCCAGGAAACAATCAAAATTCAAAATTTGAAATACAGTTTCTACTGAATGTATATCACTTTCACTCAATAACAAAGTCAAAAAAAGTAAGTCTAACCATCGTAGGACAAGAACCATCTGTATAGAAAAACGGTTGCATATGCTCTGAATTCATTTCATAGAAAACCATAAATCATTAAAGATGACAAGTTACATGTTTATCTAATATATATCAATATGGGAGGATATCTATGACATATTTTTCTGTGGGAAAAATGAAGTTAAAATATTTTAAATATAATCTCATATTTTTAAATATGAAACAAATCAAACAAAAAATTGTAATACGTATATATTTGAACAAAGGTACCATTTTACAAAGATATAGTGTATACTAAAAACGTAACAAATTTTTTGTTCTACTTCTCTATATCTAATCAGTATAAGTGCTTTTAATTTTTTGATACTACTACCATCTAAATGTCATTTATCAGTAGGTGGATATGACCTTGATGGAGGAAAATGTTTTGCACTATATCTCTTCTAGTCTTTAACATACTCATGCTTGGGACTCTAATTCCCGTCATATTTTGCTTTTCCTTTTGGCACAAAACAGCTTTCTGACTATAATGTCATTGGCTCTAAGTCACCTAAGACTATTTTTACATTTCCAACTTTATACATTATTTTTGTTTGTTTACTGCTTTCTATTAAGTGATTATTAACTACTTCATAGAATATTAATTTTTGAAAAAGGTATACTAAATATATTGGAGAATAGATATGTGACCACTCTATGTTGAATAATTATTTCATGACACAGAACTTGCTAATTGCTTTCAATGTCCATAAACTTGAAATGTTTTCATAAAAATTCTTATCTGTAGAATGGCAAGCAGACACATACCAGAGGAAGACTAATAAATAGGGACAAAAACCAGAGTAAATGAATTTAATTCAAAACAGAGTTAAGATGGAGATCCGGAAGCAACATGAAGAGACCCATATCTCTGTTTATTCTTCCATATGTTGAATTGTTCATATTCTCTTCAGCAGACTGTTTCATTCTGTTTCCTTAAGTAGGCCTGAAGTAAGATGTGATTGCGATGCCGTTATGATTCTGAAGGCAGTGTATAGGATTGTGCCTTACAGAAACAAGTAAGCAGTATTACATAGTTCAGTCTTTTTCACAGTCAGCTAAAAAATATCTAGTTTATTTTTCCTTGACACATTTTATTCTCATTCATAAGATTCTTATTGGTCTTCTTTAGCTTTCAGCACCATATTATCATGAATGTAAATTTGACAGATCATTTTTTTCATTTGTTCTTTCATACTGCCTTAGTCTATTTGGACAGTCATAACAAAATACTGGTTGGCATACATAAAGAAATTTATTTTATCACAGTTCTGGAGCCTGGGGAGTCTAAGGACAAGGTTCAACAGGTTTGGTTTCTGGTGAGGACTCTCTTCTAGCTTTAGACAGTCACCTTCTTGCTATTTCTTCACATGGCCTTTCTTCCTTTCTCTTCCTCTTCTTTTTTTCTTTTTTTTTAAAGATTTTATTTATTTATTTGAGAACAGGAGAGAAAGAGAACATGAGTGGGGGTGGGAGGTACAGAGGGAGAGGGAGAACCAAACTCCCTGCTAAACAGGAAGCCTAACCAGGGCTTGATCCTAGGACCCTGAGATCATGACCTGAGCCAAAGGCAGATGCTTAACTAACTGAGATACCCAGGAGCTCCTCTCTCCTCCTCTTATAAACCACTGGTCCTATCAGATTAGGACCCCACCCCTTTTGGCTTCATTTAATCTTAATCACTTCCTAAAAGCCTGATCTCCAAATATTGAAGATTAGGACTTCAACATATGAATTTAGGGGACACAATTCGGTCCATAGGACATACCAATATTTATTATTTCATGTAGCTATTTCAAAGCAATTTCTAAATATCTATTACAAACAGGGAGAGTGGAGGATTCAGTGGTATACACAATTATACTGTACACAGGATATTTTAGTATACACAATTATGCCATAATGCAGACACTATGTATAAGTCTAGTCATTCACTTGTGAATTTATTCCTTCAGTGAACATTTTAGAAGCCTATTCTAGCCACCATGAAACACAAAAGCCCAGAATATTAATAAATAATTTTGATTCTTCAAATTTAGGGAAAATTTGAGATATTTCTGTTGTCCTATCCAACAACTAGTCACTAATACTTTTTATCATCTGCCCTATACCCAACATTCTCAGACCTATTTTGGAAAACAAAAAGACAGCATATAATATAGACCTTTCCATTAAAGGCCTAATATGCTCATAAATCTCTAATATTACTGGGAATAGCTAATATCTCAATTATCTGTAGGCTACCACAAGGCCATATAATAAATGATCACGAGATTTCCATTATTATTTTTACCTCTAAATCTACACATTAGTAACTCAGCAGTGTTCCTGACTGAGTTGGGCTCAGCTGAGGCCATCCATCTACCATCATCTCTTGACTGTACTTGTCTCTTGACTTTGAGTAAAATTCCCTACACTGGAGCCAGAACAAACTTAAACACACACATGCACATACAATTAAAGTGTTGTCTACTGCTCTTTAATACATACCGTTGTTAACATGGGCTGCATTTTCTCTGATTGGTCAACAGACATTCTTGTGATAAAGAATTATCAGCTTTGGGACGCCTGGGTGGTTCAGTTGTTTAAGCGACTGCTTTCGGCTCAGGTCATGATCCTGGAGACCTGGGATCGAGCCCCACATCGGGCTTCCTGCTCCGCGGAAAGCCTGCTTCTCCCTCTCTCAGTCCCTCTGCTTGTGTTCCCTCTCTCGCTGTGTTTCTTTCTGTCAAATAAATAAATAAAATCCTAAAAAAAAAAAAATATCAGCTTTGTCACAAACTGTTATGTTCAGAAAAAAAGCTCATTTAAATCTATGTCATCACTAAAATCTACAGTTTTTCTTCAAAAAGCTATTCATTGTACAACTGTAGTTTAACTTTAAAAAGAAATGTTGGTATAAACCAGTAAAAGCTCTGGATTGAACTTTCTCCAGACTATGCTATGCTCTCTCTTTTTTTAAGTTGTCTGTCTATCAGGCCTCCCTTCTTTGGCATAGGTTATTTGTATCTCTATTGAGGAATTTACTGTTTTTATTATCTATATTATCTCCTTTGACAAATTTACATCTTAATTAGTATGCCCATAAAGAAAATCTGTTAAGTGCCCCTTCTTTAATTTTCATGTATAATGTTTTAGTTTCTGACAAAGAATCCATATCTATAGATTTTATTTCCCCTCATTAGCAGCTTATTTTCCCCCTTTTTGCTTCCCAGGGTTTTATAAAATACAGGGGTTGCTTTCATTATACACTTATAAAATTCTCCAGAACTACTTATATTTATATAATTTGAAATTTTACTTCCCAATTTGAATCTTAGCTCCTAGAATTTAATCTCTAGTCTATGACTTACTATTACCCTTTTAGAGAAAATTAAACGTGGTGACAAGAGGAAGCAGGAGTGGGGTGCAGCCAGTTCCACATAAAATTGCATGTTGAATATTTGGTTGGAGAGGGAAATCTCTGTGGAAGTTCTTCCTTAGTATTTTAAAGCACTGTGTTTTATCCAGCTTGAGAAAGAAAGAACTTAAAATTGTTTTTGTTTTTTTTTAAAGATTTTATTTATTTATTTGACAAAGAGAAACACAGCTAGAGAAGGAACACAGCAGGGGGAGTGAGAGAGGGAGAAGCAGGCTTCCCACTGAGCAGGGAGCCCGATGGGAGGCTCGATTCTGGGACTCCGAGATCATGACTTGAGTTGAGGGCAGTTGCTTAACCAACTGAGCCACGCAGGTGCCCTTAAAATTGTTTTTTAAGGTTTTATGTGTTCAGCATGTCAAAATACTTTTTCTAGAGTTAAATTCTTTTTATTATAAAGTCCAGCTTTTATTAGTAAAAACATAGTAACTTCATAGGGATTATTTTAAGTGTATTTTATGATGTGATTTTGTGATTATTAGTGATCTATGAATTGACTGCCTGGGATTTTGAGATTTTCAAACATACATTGATTCTAAACAATCTTATAGTTACACATGATTAACCCCTAGTTACAATCAGTCTTGTTTAAATTAGCTAAGTGAATGAAAAGAAAGGAATTTGAATTTTGAAATGTTAAAAATTGAACCCACACAAATAACAATCTGTATCAACACGTAAAGAATAGCTCTTTAAACTGACAATTTTTTTTGTAGTTCTTTTTTATACTTCTGCCAAAACTCAGTACTTGAAAAAAGATCGAGAAGATTTAAGTTGTCACCCAACCCTAAAAGAAGTCCTCCAACAGTTTTATAGGGCTTTTATCAGTTAAAATGAAAAAAAAAAAAAAGACGTATACAAACATTTCTATCTATAACAAAGATAAACTATGTCTTAAATATATAAATAGTCATTATTAAGATTTGAATTCAAAGGAAAGTTAAACCCTCAAATGGTAATCTATTGTATCATTTGCCCTCTTTATATAAAACTAAATTAGAAATCAAAATAAGATTAAAAAAATAAAATCTAAGAGTTTTTCCCATTTTCCACAAGAGGAAATTACCTTGTTAGAGATTTCTATACATTTCTTTATGTAATCAGCCTGATGAATTGCTAATAATAAAAGGGATAATGGAAATGGCAGTCAGACAATGAAAATAATAATAGAATCTTGTGAACCTTTTTTTGTTCCACTCAGTGTCAATAAAGTATGACAATATGTCCTGGGATCTTTATAGTGTCCTTAAGTTGTTATAAGCTTGTTATCCTTATTTGTCTTTCCCCATAGCATGACTGACTATACATATGAACTCAGCAAATCTGAAATATTTTGCCAACATCTTGCAAGGATTGTATTTTTACAGTATATTAAAGATAAAGACAGATAAAAGTTTAATTTCCCAGTTTATAAATACACCATTTGATCCTGAACTTCTGATATTTAAGGTCAGTGTATATACTTTGGTTGTCTTTCTCCAAAAATCTGTTACATTGTTCTTTCATGTCCTTAAATTCTTCATTAATTCTATACAATTCAGTTATTGGTTACTTTATTACAATTTTTACAATTATTACTTCAGAAAACACTAATTTATTACTGTCCACAACACCTTTGTGCTAGGAAAGTAAAATTGAGAGCTTCTGTGCTCAAAGAACTTACAATCTATAAGGGTATTTTGATCACACTATTTTTAAGATAAGGTAGTGATAGACCCAGGCTTGGAATATAAATGTAGATATGGGTATCACAGATATAAATATAGGTACAAAAACTCAAACCTGAGTAAGTAGCTCAGATAGTTGCATAAACCATTACCATTGAGATTCCAAAGAGAGAAACTTGCCTTTGCTTTACAAAATAAGTGGCCTTTAGCAATAGATAAACTTATTTGAAGAGTTAAATGAAGAGTTTAGACAAACTTCATTAAGTATTTTCCCACATCATTAATTTGTTGTAGTTTCCCAAGCAATACCTACTATTTTAACTGCAGAAATCTCTGTCTTCCTTTGACGGCTAAGAAGACTAGCTGGAAGTAAATGATAATGATGACATTGATGACAGTGGTAATGATAACAATAATAAACTGAGCTTTTACTCTGTACTGGAGATAGATTATTTTTTTAGCCTACATAATCTCAATTCACACAACAAAGTTACAAGGCTAGTTTTATGAATAATAGCATCAATTTTTTCAAATGGAACTTTAGAGATTTTAAACCTCGTGATGGTTTAAATGGTTATACAGGGATCAGGTTATAAATCATGATCTTTCAAAATTTAGAGCCTAAGACTTTAATAGCAATTTTCTTTGCATTATAGGAATACTAGTAAGCCCTCAAATAATAAACCTTAACTTCAAAAAAACAAAACACAACAAAAAAGCAACAACAATAACAACGATCAAATTTAGTCCTAAAGCATGTACATTTTTTTCTTTTAGTTTGTCATTGTTTACTACTAAGCTACGAAGCCTAAATACGGTCTGATTACCATAAATCATCAAGTTGGAATGAGGACACTTACACACTCATTTGTGGCCATTACCATGAATCTGTTATACATTCAGCACATTTATTCAGTAATAAAATCAAAATGCTATTATAGGTTGTCTACTTGCTTCTACTGAGAAATCACCTTCAATTTCATATCACTTTCATTGTATAATTTAAAAGATGCAAAACACAGGTCCCAAAGGTTAAAATGTGTTCCTAGGTACACAGTGACATCAACTCAAATATAACTCCAGTTTCCTAATGTAGGATTCACAGTATGTTTATAACACAATTATTGGTATACCTCGAACACAATTAGTTGTAAAATATAATTGTAATTTATAAGTAGTTCTATTTCAATAGATTTCTTAATGTAATGAGTCAGAAATGGTTTGTTTATTGGTTGAGAATTCTCAGCCTAGACTTTTTTGTAGCCTAGTCTTAATTATAATAATAAAAAATCAGTAACAATGAAATAAAAAAAATGTGTCTTTTTGAAACCTTACTGTGTATCAGACACCCAGTGAAACACTTTACAATACATTATCACATGTAATTTTACTCCAGTGTTATGAGGATACATGTGCTATTATTATCATCTCTAGTTCATAGATGATTAATAATCAAAATATATGTCATAGAAATTTTATTCTATCAGTATAAGACAATATAAATTACGTATATCATTGGTCACCTTCACAATGCCATGTTATAATAGGTATTTATTGTATTGAAATTTTGCATTTTCTTCATTCATGACTATTAGAAGTTTTTTCCAAGTTTTTTATACTGATTGGAAACAAAATTTTTTTATTGTACCAATATTTTTTCTTTTTTCTTCTTACTGTAAAAAAGGCTTAATCTTGAGGCACCTGGTTGTCTCAGGAAGTAGAGTATGTAATTCTTAATCTCTGGGTCATGAGTTTAAACTCCATGTTGGGTATGGCTCTTCCTTTGGGCGGGGGGGAAGACCTTACTTTTTAAAATAAGCTTTAATTTAGGCAAAGTTTATTGTTTGTTTTTTGTTTTTTGTCAAATTGTAGCCTTTCCCTGCTTCTTCAATTACTATCTTCATAAACATTTTATTATTACCTTAGTAAATCTGTACCACTGGAAACATATTGTATAGTTGCAAAAAAACCAATTTATTGAGGCCCTTGGTGGCAGAAGATATCTAACAGGATTTAAAATGAAAATTAGTTATTTTTTATGTAGTACCCAAATCATTAAACAAAATTGTTCTAATTTTATTACATTCAACTTAAGAATAATGATATTAGAAGATAGCCATAATTCAGTCTCATGTAATAAATGTCTTTGATAATTTAATTTTCAGTCATATTTTAATGGATGCTCAGTGATAATTTGATCTTTTGCTTCCTTAAGTGTAAGCTCTAGCAGTATCAAACCAGGTTAAGCTCTCCTAAAATGGCTCTGTTACAAATAATCAGTCTAAAGTGGGATTTACTCTTGGAATTACTCTTTCAACATGAAAGCATTGCCTCTTGAACATTTTCTGCTTTGTCTTAGAAATTTTCCTTTCCTATATATTTTTTTTTAAGATTTTATTTATTTGACAGAGAGAAACACAGCCAGAGAGGGAACACAAGCAGTAGGAGTGAGAGAGGGAGAAGCAGGCTTCCCGAGCAGGGAGCCCGATGTGGTACTCAATCCCGGGTCTCCGGGATCATGACTTGAGCCGAAAGCAGTCGATTAACCAACTGAGCCACCCAGGCACCCTCCTTTCCTATCTTCTAAATGCTTTGTTTGAGCCAAGATCTGAGGCATATAAACAATTGAATTTTAATGGATTGGGAGAATACCACTTCTAACACTATCCTTTAACATAATGGCAACATAGCCCAATGAGTATTGCTTATAGTCAGAAGTCCTGGCGACAGATAGCAAGTATTAATGTAGTGACAATTACTGCCTCAAGTCTCTCCTTTTTATGTTTGAAGAGACTTTGCTATTTTTTTCTACTTCAAATTATAAGCTCTTAAAATTATAGAAAAGCCTACTTATTATAGTTCTAAACACAAAGAGTAGAAACTTTGATATCTTATTAAGGTTTTCTTGATTCCCCCAAGGATTTATTTAAAATATTCTAGAATTTTCTAGGCTCACAATAAAGATTTGAATCCTGGTTGATCGTTATAATAAACTACAATAATCTTAAGCAATATAAGATCAGAGTTCAGAATTTGAATTCAGCCAGTTTATCTGCATGACATTCTTCAGAGGAAGATATCAGAATACAGATCTGTACTGGATTATTCATAATGTCCAAGATAGAACCTCCCTACAAAGAAATCTCTGGGTCTAAATGAATTTATTGATAACTGGATGTTAAAAGAAAGAACTAACGTCAATCTTACACAAACTCTTTTCAAAAAGAAAGAATGAAGAAATATTCCCTCATTGTTTTATGAGGTCGGCAAAATCTAAACATGGAAACAAGGCAACGATAACAGAGAAAAAATACATTTTTAGACTTCTATTCCTGATAAACATAGATGGACGTACTAATATCACAAGCTCTCATTGCAAGAGAGCCAGAGAATTGCAGAAGATCTGGCCTAATCACTTTATAGACATATTAAGGACAAACCTCCTGGCAGACACATTATGTTATTTGCTTGTGGAAGAATTCTTGGCTATGAAATTTTTTTTACAGATGTACCTGGTGTAGGATTGCTTCTGGTATATGCTCGGTAAAAAAAAAAAAAAAAAAAAAAAAAAAAAAAATCAGATATCTGTATTGGTTGAATATTCTAAAATAAAATAATTTTTCCTAAATACTTCAAATTATCATTCAGGTTTAGAAACCACTGTATTCTTAAAAGATTAATCCTACATGTCATGTTCATTTGGCCCAGAAGGGCAGCAGAAGGATTTCAGTTACTCTTAGCAATGACAACAGTGTCTAACCATCAAATTAGAAAACAGTCATTTACATCAAAATCTTCTTTATAACAGCTGCTAACATTCTTTACACTTTCTAAGCAGAATGCCCTCACACTAACAGGAAATTTATATTCTTCTAAGCCACCGCCAACTGCTAATTCAGCCATTTTTTACTTACTGAAGAATGTATAAAATGCCTGGTATTTTTATTATTTTATAATGTTTAAGTTGTCTCTAACAAAATTAAACACAATTCTTTATAAAATATAAAATTAGGCGGGTGTTTGAATATTTAGTCATTACTCCATTAATTATGTCATAATATGCTTACAATTTTACTCAGTGATTTCATGACAAGTCATTTTATTGAAAACAAAGGAACATTAAAAATAATTTTTTTTAAGATTTTATTTATTTATTTGAGAGAGAGAAACACAGTGAGAGAGGGAACACAAGCAGGGGGAGAAGAGAGGGAGATGCATATCTCCCGCTGAGCAGGGAACCTGATGCGAGGCTTGATCCTGGGTCTCCGGGATCATGACTTGAGCCTAAGGCAGTTGTTTAACAAACTGAGCCATCCAGGTGTCCCTGAAAGTAAATTTTTATTCTCTTACTTTAAGAAAAAGTAAATTGAAGCACCAGAAATTATCATCACAATGAAATTAACATTTTTAAACTCTCATTATTTGCCAGTCATTACTATAAAGGCTTATATACATAGTCTTAGTTAATCTGCAAAATCACAATTCTATTATTGTACATTCTATTATTTCTTTTCTCAGCAAGGCAGAAATGGTGCAGTCTTCAGGGATTCCAACATCCCCTGATACCTGTTTGTGAACCATTAGTTTAGACACAATGCTTCAAATTTGCATGTGACTAATACTTCTCAGATGAAAATAGAGATCTATCTTATTTTGTAAACACATGTGACTTACATAGACACCAGAGATATAGAATAATCCATTTAAACTGTATTTCTAAGAAGTAAATATAAAAGAATTTGAACTGTTCTACATCCATCTGATAGACCCAATTATTTGAGGTCACATATTTGTAGTCATTTTTATTAGTAACATTATGATGGGTTATACTTTGCTATTGAAAGGTCACATGGTACTGATTGTTTATGAAAGCAAAATCAGTCCACTTGGAAGGTCATTGATATAAATAGTGTTAATTACCTTGGACTAATTGATCCTGTAGCACATTGGTCACTTCACATTTGCAAGTCAATCAAAACAAAAGCAGAATTAATAGTTTGATTAAGGAAATGCCAGCATGACTCAGATACCACATGGAAAGAATGCTCTGAGAAGAACTATTCTATTGAACAAGAATTTTGACAGAAATCCACCGAAGTACCAAGCCATAGAGATTTCAGCAGGGATGAAATAGATGTAAGGAGCCAGGAAACAAAATCTTATTTTATATATGAGTTGCTGTTCATAAGCCATTTCTGAAATCTAAAGATACTAATTGAGGATTGATGGCACTATTCAACAACAGCCCCTAATAATAAAATTTCTCAATATCTAGAATCTAGTTATAAAAAAAGTAAAACAGAATCTAGTCATATGGAAAGGCAAAAAAAGAAAAATGTCCCTCAGTTCATTAGTTTTATAAATTGATGTTAATCTTTCATTTCCTTGCAAAACTTTCAAAATTATCTATTAAAGCAACATATCAAGATAAAATAAAGATGTGTAGGTACATATATATATTTTTTAAGATTTTATTTATTTGACAGAGAGAAACACAGCCAGAGAGGGAACACAAGCAGGGGGAGTGAGAGAGGGAGAAGCAGGCTTCCTGCCAAGCAGGGAGCCTGATGTGGGGCTAGATCCCGAGTCTCCAGGATCATGACCTGAGCCAAAGGCAGTAGCTTAGCCAACTGAGCCACCCAGGTGCCCCAAGATGTGTAGGTAATAAAGGACTTTTGTAAATGGAGTCAACATTACTCAAGCACATGGATTGGTGAACTAATGTCAGTGGAGAAATCTAGCCTACCATCTGTTTTTATACATAAAGTTTTATTGGAACACAGCCACACTCATGGTGCATTGTCTTATGGATGTCTGTGGATCCAAACAAAGCCAGATGGTTGCTGCAGAGATCATGTGGACTATAAAGCCACATTTTTTTGTTATTTGGCACCTTACAAAAAATTTGCTGACTCTTGGATCCATGAGAGTGACATGTCAACATTTCAAAACTGCATAATGTCAGAGAGAAGACGTCTCCACACTTCTTATTTTATTATGTAGTGATCTCCACTCTAAAGGATCTCTTGACCTGCACATTATGTATTTTTTCTCATGGTGAAAGAATGAGTTACCTGGTTGGTAAGTGATATTCATTGGCCTATGTTGCTACATTGGGTGGAGCTAATCCACTAAAAGGCTATAAATCTTGGGTTTTCAGTTTTTCTCTTTTCTTTAAATTTTTTTGCTGTTCTAAGCACTAGACTTGTAACCCCATAAGCCTAAATAAGTTCATTTGCTCTGCAGATCTTCATTTTCCTGAGGGACTGTGCTATAAACTTGACTGGGGAATTAGAAAGTATATTAAATAAGTATGTTTTTCATTCCGAAGATAAGTTCTTGACCAACTTTATCAATCATAAATGTAATATGCTAGAATTCTATGTTATCATTTATTGATTTCAGAACTGTGATTAGGAAGAGGAGTGTGATTTATTTGGCATTTGTGATTCTAAGAGCTCCAAGGTATTGGTGTCACTTTCAAATTGTTTACATTCTTCTAGAGAGACAGAAAAGTTAACACATAGGATCTTATCTCAGAAATATATAATACATACTGTGGAACCAAAAGGAACATGGGAAGAGATCCCTTTGAACTCAATATACATTGCTAAATAAATAGACTAAAATATTATTGGACATGTGGAAGTTTGAATAATCCAAGTAATAAGCTTGATTCAATTGATGTCATTTGTAATTAATTGATGTCATTTATACCTTACAGAATTTAATGATTCCACAGTTATATAAAACAAACAGCACTCTATTATAATCTGTACCATGTTGGTAAAATAAGCACTAGGAGAACACCAGTGGTGATAATTTCTGCTCGTTAGATTTTTTTTTTTAATTTAAGGAAAGAATCTGGACTTCATAGTCAATAAGTATAAAGTATATCTAAAAGTTAAGAAATGTATATATTTTTAGCAATGAAGAAAGCCAATTCTTAACAAATCCACATGGATTATGTAATGTTTTTTCTCTTTTAGACCAATAAGAAAATCTCAATAAATTTCACACATAAAAAGTTACATTAGACTGCTGTCTTTCACAGCAAAGCATTATAACTCAAAGTCAACAGGAAAAGATAATCTTTCCACCCTCTCCCTAACTCAGTCTCTTTGAAAATATTCCAAAATCCCTGGGAAAAGAAATGACAGAGTTTAAATTGCAAGGTATTGAGAAAAAATGAAAAGAACTACAAAACTCTAAAGAAACACCATAACACGCTCAAGAAAAATTTTTAGCTAGAATCAAATGAGTTCATTAAAGTTAGAAGTAATTTAAGGTATGAAATAATTGAACAAAGCAAAAAAATAAGCTTAAAGTAAGACAAGGATATAATAATAAAAAATGAAATTAATAAAAAAAAATTAAAGCCTTCAAACCTTTTTTTTAAGATTTTATTTATATGTTTGACACAGAGAAACACAGCCAGAGAGGGAACACAAGCAGGGGGAGGTGAGAGAGGGAGAAGCAGGCTTCCCGCTGAGCAGGGAGCCCGACGCAGGACTCCACGCAGGGCTCAATCCCAGGACTCCAGGATCAAGACCTGAGCTGAAGGCAGTCTAACCAACTGAGCCACCCAGGTGCCCCAAGCCTTCAAACGTTTACATCCTTCTTATCAAATGAAAAGCTGGTTCTTTTCAAATACCAGGCTAGGTCAAATTTGAAAAACCGTTCAAGAAAAAAAAAGAAAGGATAATTAAGTTGTTTTAGGATTTGGAAAGTGGAAAAAAATTGGATATGAGGTGTTTTCTTATAACATCAATAGAGTAAGAAGGAAACTGGTTGGATTTATATTTTTAATGTATATAATGATTTTGGGCTCTGTTTGGAAATCCCCAAACTCACAGGGTCACTATGCTCTCAGCGCTGCTAATGATTAGCTGCAGGCTCCTCACTTTTTCTTCTATCTTGGATGACAGACTCAAGGACAAAATTCCGATTTCAAGCAATCAGATTTGTTTTCCTGGACAATTGATTCTTAAAGCTGGTAGATACAAAGAAGGTGTTTAGCACTGACTTGCTTTCAGAGAAGCCTACAGAAAATCTCCAGGAGCTCCTGTGGCTAAGGTCTTGGGGCTCTATCTAAAAGTATGTTTGTTCACTACTTTTAAGTTTTCAGTCATTTCAATAACCTTCCAATAAAATCCTTTTTTTCCTTTTTCACTCAAGTGAGCCAAGGTAAGTTGTTGCTAGCAAACAAAAGAACCTGCTGCCAGAGATCTGTGAGATGAGAAGTATCAGATTTCAGGGGTAGGTTGTTGCTTCTGATATTTCTAAACAATTCAAAATAATAGAATGACTATTTCAACTCTCAGAAGTTTACCTCAAGTAAAGAATAAAATGTAGGGCTTTCATGTGCTTCTCCTGAAGGAATTACTTACTGCTTATAGTCATGGGGCTGAGACTGGCAAAAAACCATTTCAGAAAATAAAACTTCAACAAAATACACCCTCAGCTAAATTCACAAACATTTTACTTCTCTCTGATGAATGTTAGAACATTATTCTGGAAAGGGTTGAAAAATGTTAGAACATTATTCTGGAAAGGATTGAAAAACTGAATGATGCTATGTCAGAAAATGCATAAATTCAGTAATTTTCTCAACCCCTTTCTATACTAATGCATTATGAAATTACTACCACAGCTCCTTCTATACTAGAAAACATAAACAATTAGCTCCATTCTTCAATACTTTTCTCGCTGTGTTTTAATCAGAATTTAATTCAATATGGCATTCAGGATGAAGTGAAATATCCAGAAGGAAGAAAAAGGTCACATTCAAAAAAGACTAATAAGACTTTCCTAATTTACATGTTTTTAAAAAATGGGAAATTTTACAGGTGCAGTTTCAAGGTCTTTAATCAAAGATGCAATTTTTAAAATTATTTCATTGCTATAGTCATACGTGGTTGCCCATGTGTATATTTTCATGCACACACATACTCATACATTAATAGATTCTGCATTTAATATGATAGTTTGGAAATCTAGCTATAGTTTTTTTTCCATTAGCTGAGTTTGGTAATATAAATCCTGATTTTTTTTAATGATACATATTTATTATCTCACAATTCTGAAGATGAGAAGTCTGGTGGGTCTGACTTCTCTGCCCAGGACAATAAAATCAGAAAGCTGATGGCCTGGAATGCTATTTGGAGGCTCTAAGGGAAATTCCATTTCGAAGCATCTTTAGACTACTTGGATTTCTTTTCACTTGCCCCCTTTCATCTTCAAACCAACCCTGTGGCATTGAGTTTTTCCCACATTTTGAATCTCTCTCTCTCTCTTTTTTTTTTTCTCACTCTGCTTATTCTTTTCTCTCTCTAGTTGGAAAAAAATCTTTGCTCAGGTGATTAGACTGGACTCATCTGGATAGGTCAGGCTACTTTCCCTATTTTAATTTTTTTTTAAGATTTTATTTATTTATTTGACGGAGAGAGGCACGTAGGCAGAGAGGCAGGCAGAGAGAGAGGAGGAAGAAGGCTCCCTGCTGAGCAGAGAGCCTGATGCCTGCCTTGATCCCAGGACCTGAGATCATGACCTGAGCCAAAAGCAGAGGCTTTAACCCACTGAGCCACCCAGGTGCCTTCCCTATTTTAAGTTTTTATCCTTAGTTATAACTTAAAAGTCACTTTTGCCTTATGTATTAAAATATACCTACAGGTTCCAGGAATAAGGTGTGTATACGTTGGTGGGTCATTGTGTTTACTGTAGTATTTTATGGGAAGGTTGAGAAAAGCAGTGATAAAGATTACTAGCCAACAATTTTTAGGTTTCATGCAATCTTAGATGTTTATATTGTAACTTGTATTTGGTATTATGTAATGTTACTAAAATTGAGCCACCATTAAAAAGTATTAATTATATTACAAGAATGAAATGTGTTAGAATGTACAGGTTAAAAAAATAAGAGAATCAGCAAGACTTCAGGTTGTTTCAAACAACACAAACTAGCAAAACAAAATTATATATAGGAGTCCGCAAAGAACAAACATTTTTAAAAAATAAATCTGTAATTCTTATGGACATAAGAACGATTTATGGAGCGTCTGGGTGGCTCAGTCATTAAGCGCCTGCCTTTGGCTAAGGTCATGATCCCAGGGTCCCAGGCTCGAGCCCCACATCAGGCTCCTTGTTCGGCAGGGAAGCCTGCTTCTTCTTCTCCCACTCTAACTTCTTGTGTTCCTTCTCTGGCCATGTTTCTCTCTGTCAAATAAATAAATAAAATCTTTTAAAAAGAAAAAAGAACAATATACTTTGAACTGCCTTTTCTTTTTTTAAGATTTTATTTATTTATTTGACAGAGAGAGAGAGAGAGATCACAAGTAGGTGAAGAGGCAGGCAGAGAGAAAGGAGGAAGCAGGCTCCCCGCCGAGCAGAGAGCCACACGCAGTCCTCCATTCCAGAACCCTGGGATCATGACTTGGACTGAAGGCAGAGGTTTTAACCCACTGAGCCATCCAGGCGTTCTGAACTGTTTTTTAAAATTAGTTGAGGAAAATCAGGAAAAAAACAAAAATTTTAAGATAATGATGCTTTAAAATTTGAACTAAAATATTTAAATATTTTTTTAAAGAATGAAGTTATTATTTCAACAATAATAGAATCACCATGACAGTACAAAAACAATCTGATCTTGAAAAATTCCACACACACTCCTAGATGATCCTTTGAGAAATGTTTAAAAGAGACAAAGTAGAAATATGAGAGAATATTGGGCTGCCTGGGTGGCTCAGTCAGCTAAGCATCCGACTGTTGATGTGGGCTCAGGTCTTGATCTCAAAGTCATGAATTCAAGCCTGGCATTAGGCTCCATGCAGGAAGTGAATTTTACTTAATTAAAAAAAAGAAATATAGAAAATATTATTTTTTAAATATGTGTATATATATATATAGAGAGAGAGAGAGAGTGCATGCATAACACTGGAATATTATTCAGCCATAAAAAATGAAATCTTGCCATATGTAACAATATGGATATGCTTTGAAGGCATTATGCTAAATGAAATAAATCAGACAAAGAAAGGCAAATACCATATGATCTCTCTTATATGTGGAAACAAACAAACTAAAAAGCCAAGCTCATAGATATAGAGAATAGATGATTTGTGGTTGCCAGTGGTGAAGTGTAGAGCATGAAAAAGTCACTAGGTCTCAGTGAGCACATGCTCTAGGCTAGAACCATTGTCATTAAAACCTTCTGGGAAAAGGGGTGGGGACAAAAGTGACCACAATATCAGCCATCAGGCTAGTACATGAAGAGAACTTACCACACAGAGAAAAATACATAAAGTTCTTACAAAACTGGCCATGATATTAACACATCAGTCCTGAACACAGTTCAAGATGTAAGAAAAAAGGGGGAAAATAGTCTGTGGAGAATCAAATTAGTTGCTATAGAATCCATGTATTTTATTAACTAAAAAAAAATTCTCTTTGGCTTTTACTCTAATTAATAGGTAATGTGAATCTTATCCAAAGTCTAGCACATGTTCTGTTGGCTTTGGAAGGTTATAAATAATATAATATAGGGGATGACTTGCAAGTCTGCAGAGATAGGGATATTTTTTTTTTCTTTTGTCCTATGTAGTCTTTTCACCTGGCCCAATCTATATTCTTTCCAGGCTTACAGGCTCTGAAAATTCTTTCTCTTTCTCTAGATAGGTAATAGATGATAGATAATAGATAGACAATAGATGATAGATGATAGATAGATAGATGATAGATAGATAGATAGATAAGATAATAGATAGATGATAGATAGATAAACAAAAATAGATATGGAATACATATATATTGTATGTATGAAATGATGAGGGGAGTGTAAGAATCTTTGAAACTTGCTTTGTCACCATTCTCTCTGTACTAAAAATGTTGATGGTAGAGCGTATAATTCAATAGGGGAAGGAACACTTAGCTTTATGAGCTCACTTTTTTCAGAAGTGAAATGTGTGTGATGATTACAATAGTCCTCAGCCTATGCTCGGTAGCCAGGGCTTAAAGAATGGTATGACACACAGCAAACTCAGATAATCAGTGGATTCCTAGGAGTTAAAATGAAAGACAACTAAGCTTCTTGATTTGTAAAGCCAAAACAATTGAAGATTGACAAATAAGTCTGTTTTGACTTGCATCACAACCATAAAAGAAATCAAAACCCCTCAAAAAGATCATATAAGTAGCTTCATTTATTAGTCCTATGGTTTACTTACTGTCTACCTTGATTATAGGGGACACTGGATCCTTTACATTACTCACATTTCCCTCAGAGAAGTAAGCTAAAGAGACATAAAAATAAAGGTTTTGAGAAATTGATCTTAACTCCAAGCTAACTGTAATTACCAGAAACCTAAAATATTATTGTGAGGTACAAATTAGAGTAAGAATTTGTGGGAGTAAGAACTTTTGACACTTGACCCTAATCTCTGATCATTTTGTCCAGTTCCTGAAAATATAACAAAAATGGATATTTCAACACTGGTTCCTTAGTCTATAAATAATACTATGGTGTGAAAAAAAGTGGAGGTCAATGGAGTAACCCATCCTAGCCAGACCACCATTATTGTCATTATTGTCATCATCATTCTTGGGGAAATATAAATGATTAATCATCAAAGGCTTGAAAGTCACAAGTATAATAGCAGTCCCTTTTAGTCCAATTCAGTTCTTCAGGTTAGTTAGTAAAGAAAAGTTTTATATTCCTAGTGATTAATATAAGACTCAAATGGGACTGCTGTTAACAAATATAACTAAATATGGTGTGATGGATAAAATAACTCCTCTCCTCTAAGCTGTTCATGTCCTAATCCCCAGAATATTACATTACATGGTAAATGGAATTTTACAGATGTGATTAAGTTTAATGACCTTGTGATGGGGAGGTTACCCTGAATTATACATGTGTTCCCAGTCTAATCACATCTAACCACA
Organism: Spilogale gracilis; assembly: GCA_004023965.1. Classification (NCBI taxonomy): domain Eukaryota; kingdom Metazoa; phylum Chordata; class Mammalia; order Carnivora; family Mephitidae; genus Spilogale; species Spilogale gracilis. The sequence goes on along the minus strand of PITA01000421.1, from coordinate 1,208 downwards.
TCAATCTTTATAAAGGGAGAATTTTCCCAGTTTTGTAGAAAAAGAGCTATGAAGATGGAAACAGGGTCAGAGAGACACTCTATTGCTGGCTTTATAAATGTGGACCTCATGTGGACCATGAGGTAAGGAATGTAGGTAGTCTCTAGAAAGTGGGAAAGGCAGGGAACTTAATTCTCCTTTGAAGCCTCCAAAAAGAAACAGTCCTGCTGAACCTTGATTTTAGTACAATGAGACCCATTTTGGATATCTGATTTACAGAATTACAATTTTTTTTTATTTTAGTCACTCATTTTGTTGTAATTTGTTATAGCAGAAAAATAGAAAGTTATTATTGGTCTCAGATATTTGGAGTGAGCTGTTGATGAAGATTACACATTCCCTATGGTAAACAACAGCTACCAGATTAAGTTGCCTTTTTTTTTTTTTGCAAAACGGAAGAGCAGGTTTTACTCTACTGCCTCAGTGACACATCAGTTTTTGCACTTAATGCCACAATATGGTCCACAGCGTCCAGGACCCCTCACCATCCAACAGAACACCACCCTAATCCACCATCCTTAGACTCTCATGCTCCTATGATCTGAAAAGTAATAAGGAGAAAGAGCCTGATATATTCTCAATACCTTGCAAAAGGTTTTTATCAGAGGATGAGAAAGACATCCTTTAAAAAAAAAAAAAAAAGACCTATTATTTAAGTAAGGTTATTCGTGGAAAAATGACATGGATATGTATGGTATACACATTGCTGCTTATTAATCCTCCCTGCACCTAAGAAAAAGGTTCGATGTTGAGAACTTTGGAGGCATATTATAAGATATTTCCTTGTGGAAATAATTTTCTTAATAGCTCACATATTTGGTCTTTAAGAACAGTCTAATATAAGAGAAAGGTCTTGTACCATCCCGTGCTTCAGAAAAAGAGTATTTGAAATGTGGCTTTATGATATGGTAGATCCTACAAAGTGAAAACAGAGCCATATTACTGAGTTAAAATATTTCAAATAGAATTATAAAACAGACTTTTGATCAATTCCATGTGTATTTCAGCAAGACTATCTTCTGCTATTAAAAAATATCTCTGGAATTTCTTTGGAACTCCATTAGAAACTAGATATCTATTTAGAAATTAAAATCGTATTACTTTAGGTATTCACCACAAAGCAATGCTAATTACTTTAATCAGCATTTTCCTACTGTCAAGTAAGTCCT